>CM021100.1:54228536-54308884 GCA_007115665.2 Sequoiadendron giganteum | reverse complement strand
CCACTCTCCCCTCTCTCCCTCCCACTCTATCTCCCACTCTCTCCATCTCTCTTTCTCCCACTCTCCCCCTCTATCCCTCTCTCTCTATCTCCCACTCTCCCCTCTATCCCTCTCTCTCTATCTTCCACTCTCTCCTTCTCCCTCCCTTTCTATCTCCCAATCTCCCCTCTCTCCCTCCCACTCTATCTCCCACTCTCTCCCTCTCTCTTTCTCCCACTCTCCCCTTCTCCCTCCCTCTCTATCTTCCACTCTCCCCCTCTCTCCCTCCCACTCTCTCAGAAACTCTATACTATCAAAAATACACTAAGAAAACCTAATTTCACATAACGTGCTGCGTTATAACGCGTGAGAGCGCATTTTGTAGTCCACTAAAACGGTAAAAAAATCAATATACCCGTGATTTGAAGGCCCATAGTCTGCATATTCCCCTGGTTCTTGTGCGTGCTCTGACAAAAAATATCTTTTTGATGATGTTGTGAAGTGTGCAAGCATCTTTTTCACTTTCCATCACCTTTTCCATGATCTTTTTACCACCTTTGCATGAAATAGCAGAGTTTCCACGTTGAAAGACATATAATATCAATTGAAGTTTTAATTCCATTGAAAACTGATATACAATTGAAGTGTGGAAGGGAACAAGCTTTGAACAAGTCAAATTTTTGTGGAGTTTGAAGAAAGAAGAAGCTAAGGCTACATAATTAGGTTGAACTCCTCCATTTGAAAGTCTAGTTTTTAAGGTATGTGAAGTCTTTACACATTTTCTTTCATTCTATTTGGCTTGCTTTCATTTTTGTTTGTCATTATAACCTTAGGTTGTCAATGCACATTTTAAATTACCAAATTATATGCACAATTATTTACACTTGCCAATTACCATTTTACACTTTCCAATTATAGAAATTCAGAACCATTCACCAAAATTCATCCTTTAAGACAACTCCAAGCCTCTCCCATTCCTCTGAAGGGTCCAAACACCTTCCAATACCTCTACACAAACTGATGTAGTACAAAGGAAAAAATTAACACATTTCTTGACACACTTATTCAACTATATTTCCCTTCACAAAACATTTGATTCGTGAAAAGACAATTAGGTCTCAAAACAAGATAATTTCTAGGTCTTAGGACCTTACCCGCTCAACTAGGCTTCCAATACAAAAACCCCCATTTTTCAATGCAAAGAGGGAGGGTTTATAGAAACTCCTATACCCGGGCCTTCCCAAACCATTCCAAAGCATCAAACATCTTCAAAATACCCTGCACAAGGTCAAAAGTTCATTACATAGACCACTCCTTCAACAATTGATAGGGAGTCTTATCTTTCAAGAGCAATCTTTCTCTTCCCAAGACCTATTATCTGGTATTCCTCTCTACCCTACTTAGGGATCCCTCCTAAACCCCTCTCACCTCATAAGACTCTCCACCAATTTCAAATTCTTCACCATTGCTCTCAATTCACCACTAAGCTTCCCTGGGCTCCACACTGACCCAAAGTGTCCTAACCACTCGAGGGGCTACGAAAGGGTATTATCACTATCCCCTTGTTGATTTGACTCCTCACTGATCCATCTCATAGGATTCTTTCACCTTGTACCCATCGCTTTCTTGAAAAACCCAATTTTAGGCCTTGTAGCCTTTTGCCCAATTAAGCCTCCTAGAACCCGTTTTCTTGGCTTTTCTAAAAAATGGTCTTAACAACCCCCAAATATTTTTATAGATTTTTTATATTGGTACCCTAGGCTGCAAGTTTTACCAGGTTTTTAGTCCCTTTGGCATTCGTACATAGGATTGTCCTCATACCCCCTATTTTCAAGGGTTTCTAGGGTTCTGGCTCCTTTTTCCAACTTTGAGGGCTTCAATGACCTCCTCAACTCTCCTCCTTGGACACACATGTCTGGAATACATGTACCCACACTCTATTTCTCTTTATTGGCACAAACCAGTCCATTTAGCAACTTTCTTTACTGTTGTCCTCTCCAAGCCACTAGCCAAAATGCACTTGCACTCGCCTAGTTCTTGATGAATTCACCATCTCCCCTACAAACCAAGACACCACACACCATATTTACACTGTAAAAATAGTCCCCTACTCGATTCCAAGTGGATATGGTAGCCTTGTGACGAGAATTCAAGTGGCGATCATTATTTCCAAAAACTGGTCTAAATCGGCTATGAGACCAAAAACTCTAAAAAACTTGCAAAATAGAAAGAAATTGAACTAAATGGATAATATAATGCTTCACACAGTAATTAAGTGACACAATTGAAATACTCAAAGCATTAGATAGGTCCTTTCAATCCATTCTTGACTGGATGAAGGCACAAAAACAAAAATTCAATGAAATTTGCACTCTTCCAACTCACAAATTCCCCTTCCAAAACTCCAAATCGTACAATAGCTTTCCCACATGCTCAATTAGGGTTTTTTAGGACCTTATATACCTTTCTCCCATGTACTAGGACCCTTGGGTCAGGCTTAGAGCATCATTAATGCCCTTTTCCCACTTTTAGGACAAATTGCCAAGTCTACATGGATTAATTTATCTAATTTCATCATTCAAGCTTCTCCAAACTTCAAGGCTCTAAACTACCCTAAGTTTACCTTAAATCACACATCAAAAACACTATTGGGACTTTACATCATAGTCCTTATTCCCTTGGTGGTTTGCTAGAACCATCAACAATAAAAGACTACTTTTGTACAAGATGATTGTAAGTATTATTTAAATGAAGCCTTCAATGACATATTTTTCAATTATCTTGAATGGATACATTTTTTAGGAACTAATACTCATCTCATTTCCATGGTATAGATAAAATTATTCGCCATGCGGAAGAAAAAGACAAAGAGGAAACTAACAGACGAAGAGAACGAAACCTTGAAAGAAAAGGAGAGAGTTCGGGTGGCAGCATATCGTGAAAAGAAGAAATTGGAAACGATTGATGAAAACAACCCGATTATAGAGGAACCTCAACTGTCAAAAAGAGAATGGGAATTGGCAGCACAAAAGGCATGAATGCAAAAGCATCATAGTAAGACAGATTCAGATACCGTAGTTGGAGACACACCCTCTACGGAAAGTGAATATGAAGGGACACCATTAAGCACAAGCGAATATGGAGGGACACCATCTAGCACAAGTGAATATGGGTGGACACCATCTATTGCAAGTGAATATGGAGGGACACCATTTACCGCAAGTGAATATTGCTGGACACCATCCAACACATCTCAAGTTGAGAGTACATCATCACTCAAAATTGACGAAGAAGGTATGCCATCATTCCCATGTGAACCTCAAGGTATGTCTTCTTCTCCACCCTCGATCAAAGGTATGCAATCTAGCCCACCTCAATTAAATATTGATGAAATTCCTAATGTTGAGATGTATGTACCTAGGAGAACACCACCGAGGATTTTGCGTAGAAAACAAAATTATTTGATTAATATTGATGATGAGGTTTTGCAGCACATGGAAGGTAAGATTTCAACACGCACTTGTAGAAGATATGCTGATAAGATTTGGGAACGATTCTTTGAAAGGCTAAATTAGACTGCAAGATGTCAACTATTTGTTGAAATGATGTGGGGTGTAAAGTATAGGAACATCATGAAGACTCTTGGGTTGAGAACATCGAATGCACCGAGTGAAGAAACTATTGTGAAGAATCTAATGGATGCTTATGAGAGTGTGGGTAAGACCTCACGCTCAAAGGATAGTAATGTCACCGACGTGTCATTACATCTACTTTGGTAAGTTTTCAAACAAAGAGAGCTCACCTAATTAGAAATACTAGTGAAAAAATGGGAATTAGTAGAAAAACTTTATCAAGAGCCATTCAAAGGCGGCAAAGAATTGAGGGCAATGATACAAATGAATTATGGGCATTCTCGGGGAGACTGTCACGAAAAGATAAAGAAGTTGTCGAAGCCTTGAGAACACTAATTGAAGAGTATTGGAAGAATAACACAAGGCCATAACTGAATCAAAGGGATGTGGTAAGAAGGAGAATCGGTAGTCGGAATCGTGAGCCACATCCAAAGCATTTTTTGGATATGACTCAAACCCAATTTTTTTAGAAATTTGAAAATGATTATCCTCAAATTAGTATTTCTCAAAGATTTTTTGAACTGCTTAAACCTTTTTATGTCAAGATAAATCACACATGCACTACTTGCTGTTGTAGACTACATATTGAATTTTCTAACCATTAGGATGTTTATCATTCTATATGTTTAGATTTGCATACTAATGATGTTTTGCAGGATTGTGGCATAGAAGCCCCACCAAAATCTTCAAGAGATTTCTTATCAAAAAATTTATGTGAAATAGAGGATGGCCAGATATTCTATAGGACAACATGCTTGGATGGTTCATGCGAGCGTTGCAGTGGCTTCCAGTGTATGCCAGTATGTCAACATACAAAAAGTACAGATGAGGTGGGACAAAAACTAGTAGAGTTCAAAAAGTATAAAACAGTGGCATATGCTACAAAAGATGGGTCTCAAGCAAAAATGTGTGATTTGGTTATTGAGAAGATTTCAGTGTACAAATTTATGACCACATTTCGTGACAGTATACTGTCTGAGTATGCAATGCATACCCATAGAGCCTGATGGTTGGACATGCAGTTCAAGCTATGCAAGGACACCTTTCCAGTTGGAAGCATAGTATCTGTGGTTGACTTTGCAGAGAACTACACTCTACAACCACAACATGAGGTGCAGTCACAGTATTACAAATCCACACAAGTTTCGATATTTGTGCACATAGCATTCATTCATAAATCTGATAGTACAGATGAGCACACATTCTCTAGAGTTCGTGCAAGGTTGCTTCCAAATGTTCTACAGTGGTTTGGCTCAAAGGGGCATAAAATATGATCAAGATATTATATGGTCTGATAACTGTGTAGCACAGTTCAAGAACTCGTGCATGCTCTACTGGTTGTGTAGGATGCCTATCATTACAAGTGTTCAACATATGTGGAAATTTTGTGAGCCTGAACATGGAAAGGGGGAGCATGATGGTGCAGGAGCATGCATGAAAAGAGCATTAGCATGAGAAGAGTTAAAGTAGAAAGACAGTCAAAGTTGACAGATGCAAAATCAATCGTCAAGTGGTGTAATGCTTTGATGGGTCCAGGTAATGAAGGTATGTCTTCAGTTGTAGATTTTTTTGGTTGATGGATGATACTAACATTGCACCATATGAAGACTGTTGTACACTAATAGGATCGAGTGAGGTACACTCTTTACTTGGCTCAAATACAGGTTCATGGAGTATCGATACACAAAAGATGGCATGCTTTTTTTCATGTACAATGCAAGACTAGAATGATTGTGAGTCAGGGGAGTGGGTTGATAAATGGTTCACAAGTTATCTTAGCCCACTTCACACGTATCGCCCTCCGATGGAATTGGAACTGACACAGATAAAATCATCGTTCGACTTTGACCACATATTAGATCTAGTTCAATGAGGTGATATATCTACTTTCTTAGTCATTGAGATTCCATATCGTTAGATCTTACTTTGTACTGTATTCATAATGTTGACAAATTTCAAGAGATTTTTTGCACATATCAATGCAGGGCATGTTTATGCAGTTATTGTAGATGAAGACAATGAAGAGGGAACAAACTATTACTTGTGTCGTTGTGTTGAGACAAAAAAGAAATTGGAGGCCCCAGTTATAGATGGAGAAAACATTGAATACCCTACATGGTCAGTTGTGGTTACTGGAACATCGCTTAGAAGGTACCCACATTCAAGTTTTAAACATTGGCTATTTTAGGACTTTGACATGCATCGTAAGATTTTTCATTACTCGAACCTTGTTGTGGCATCCAATGCTCAGTTTACCAAATATGGGGGTAGACCTTTGAACAAGACGTTATGGAAGGTTCGTGAGTCTGACCATGAGGCAATACTTGACACAATAAAGAGTAGAGTAGACCCGGATGGTTCATTGGTTCTTATTAATTTATAATTGTATGCACATTAATTTTTTTGATGCCGATGCTATCATCTTCTTTTACAGTGATTGGTGTCCCCTTGCCAAAAATGCAGATATATGAGCCATCCAAGAGAATGTCAACCACAAAAGCAATGCAACATCTGTAAGTGCCTTCCATCTATTTTTATTTCATTTCCATTTTGGATGCTCTTTCTTTTTCTCTTTTACTTTGCATATTTGTAAGTAAAGTACTAAGGGTTGATTGATCTTTCGTTGTAGAAAATGCTGATTTAAGAGCCATCAAAGAAAATCTCAGCCAAAAAAGAAATGCAACATACTTATTTTGATGATTTTGAAAAATCTCAATTTTGATTTCAAGCCATTGTAAGAGATCATGTGAAGCTTAGCGAGGGAATCTCAAGTTACTCATTTGAAGTTAACCTCATGATGAGCACCTATGGTTAAGACATTTAAAGAGAATTTTGAATGTATGAGTGACATTGTAAAAGATCTGAGAGAACGAAGTGCCAGAGGCATTGTAATAAGATTTAATTACATAATGAGATATACTTAAATATTGTAAGGTTGAAGTTCATGTTTGGTGTAGTAGCACCTTGTTCTGTAAATGCCTTGAGTAGGAAAATTTGCAAACTTTGAATTTTGAAATATAAACAATGTGAAAAAGGTCATATAAAGGTCATGTAAATAATTTGTACACATTTTTTTGTAACTTGTGTGACCAAGCGGACTGTTCCAACATGTCCGAATAGGTATTTTTACGCTAGGCATGGTCCTCTTTCACACCGAAACATGTAGAATCGCTTTGAGCTATGTTCCACCGGATCAATCCCTTAAGGGTCCAAAGTGCAAAATGGCTACAAACTTCAGCATGCTACTACCTAGATACCGTGAAACTTAGAATCTTCTCGTCTAATCCTACAAAAAGGCGTTGGGCCCCTCTAGAAAAAACTCTCTCGGTTTTGTCTATCTTGGAGTGGTTTTCTCTTGGCGGCGGATTTTCACTTGATGGAAAAGGTGTCAAATTCAAGCAGTGCCAAGTTGCAAAGTGGTGCAACTTTCGCTCTGCAACTCGTGTGACCAAGCAGACTATTCCAACACATCTGAATAGGCATGTTTACACTGGGCATGGTCCTCTTTCACACCGAAACACGTAGAATCACTCCGAGCTATGTTCCATCGGATCGATCCCTTAAGGGTCCAAAGTGCAAAATGGCTGCAAACTTCAGCATGCTACTACTCGGATACCGTGACACTTAGAATCTTCTCATCTGATCCTACAGAAAGGTGTTGGGCCCCTCTAGAAAAAACTCTCTCAGTTTTGTCTATCTTGGAGTGGTTTTCTCCTGGCGGCGGATTTTCACTTGATGGAAAAGGTGTCAAATTCAAGCAGTGCAAAGTTGCAAAGTGGTGCAACTTTCATTTTGCAACTCGTGTGACCAAGCAGACTATTCCAACACATTTGAATAGGTATGTTTACGCTAGGCATGGTCCTCTTTCACACCGAAACACGTAGAATCGCTTCGAGCTATGTTCCATCGGATCGATCCCTTAAGGGTCCAAAGTGCAAAATGGCTGCAAACTTCAGCATGCTACTACTCGGATACCATGACACTTAGAATTTTCTCATATAATCCTACAAAAATCCGTTGGGATCCTCTAGAAAAACCTCTCTCATTTTTGTCTATCTTGGAGTGGTTTTCTCCTGGCGGCGGATTTTCACTTGATGGAAAAGGTGTCAAATTCAAGCAGTGCAAAGTTGCAAAATGGTGCAAATTTTGCTCTGCAACTTGTGTGACCAAGCGGACTGTTCCAACACGTCTGAATAGGTATTTTTATGCTAGGCATGGTCCTCTTTTACACCGAAACACGTAGAATCACTCTGAGCTATGTTCCACCAGATTGATCCCTTAAGGGTCCAAAGTGCAAAATGGCTGCAAACTTCAGCATGCTACTACTCGGATACTATGATAGTTAGAATCTTCTCATCTAATCCTACAGAAAGGCGTTGGGCCCCTCTAGAAAAACCTCTCTCAGTTTTGTCTATCTTGGAGTGGTTTTCTCATGGCGGCGGATTTTCACTTGATGGAAAAGGTGTCAAATTCAAGTAGTGCAAAGTTGCAAAGTGGTGCAACTTTCGCTCTGCAACTCGTGTGACCAAGCGGACTGTTCCAACATGTCTAAATAGGTATTTTTACGCTAGGCATGGTCCTCTTTCACACCGAAACACATGGAATCGCTTTGATCTATGTTCCACCGGATCGATCCCTTAAGGGTCAAAAGTGCAAAATGGATGCAAACTTCAACATGCTATTACTTAGATGCCATGATGCTTAGAAACTTCTTGTCTAATCCTATAGGATCGATTTGAGCTTGTCTACAAAAACCTCTCTCGGTTTTGGCTATCTCGGAGTGGTTTTCCAATGGTGGCGGATTTTCATTTGATGGAAAAAGCATCAAATGCAAGCAGTGCAAAGTTGCAAAGTGGTGCAACTTTCATTCTGCAACTTGTGTGACCAAGCGGATTGTTCCAACACATCCAAATAGGTATGTTTACACTAGGAATGGTCCTATTTTTCAATGAAACATGTGGAATCACTCCGAGCTATAGTCCACCAGATCGATCCCTTAAGGGTCCAAAGTGCAAAATGTCAGCAAACTTTAGCATGCTATTACTTAGATGTCATGATGCTTAGAAAATTCTTGTCTAATCCTATAGGATCTCGTTGAGCCTATCTACAAAAACCTCTCTCGGTTTTGGCTATCTCGGAGTGGTTTTCCAATGGTGGCGGATTTTCACTTGATGGAAAAAGCATCAAATGCAAGCAGTGAAAAGTTGCAGAGTGGTGCAACTTTCATTCTGCAACTTGTGTGACCAAGCGGATTGTTCCAACATGTCCAAATAGGTATGTTTATGCTAGGCATGGTCCTATTTTGCACCGAAACAAGTGGAATTGCTCCGAGCTATGTTCCACCGGATCGATCGCTTAGGTTGGAGGAGTCTTAAGTTGCAAATTTGTAAGCTGCTTAAAGCAACAAATTTGAAATGATATTGAATGGCCCACTTAGCACTCATTGCATTCAAGTGATGCTCATGGAGGTGAGGCACTAGGCCTTCCCGGGAGGTCACCCATTCTAGTATACTCCAGCTCAAGCGCTTAACCACAAAATTTTTTCCCCAAGAAGGCACAGTGAAAAAGGCATAATCCACTGTACTTTTGATGAGTGGAAAGGAATTCCTAAGAGACATGTAGGAGGAAGAAGGAGTTTTCTATGCAATCATGTTGAAGCCAAAGGAGGAGGAGTCACCTAGTCGGCTACCTATGACAATAGAGGTGAAGCAACTGTTGGATCAGTTCAGGGATATCATTTGTGAAGGCACACCAGCTACACTACCACGTAAGAGGGCAATTAGTCATCAAATTGACTTTGTACCAGAAGCAACATTGCCTAACAAGGCTGCATACAAAATGACACTGGAGCAGAACAAGGAGATGGCAAGGCAAGTTCAAGAAATTTTGGACCAAGGGTTGATCAGGAAAAGCATAAGCCCATGTGCTATTGCAGTGGTGTTGGCACCTAAGAAGGGAGATAAGTGGAGAATGTGTAATAATTCTAGGGCCATAAATAGGATAACCATTAGATATAGGTTTCCTATTCCTAGGATAGAAGACTTAATGGACTGTTTAGGGGGTGCTAAGTACTACTCCAAGATTGATTTGAAAAGTGGCTACTATCAGATTAGGATGAAAGAGTGAGATGAATGGAAGTCAGCTTTTAAATGCATAGAGGGGTTATATGAGTGGTTAGTAATGCCATTCGAGCTTACAAATGCACCTAGCACTTTTATGAGGGTGATAGCTTCTCCTCTTGAAGGACTTTATAGGAGTCTTTGTGGTAGTCTACTTAGATGATATCCTCATCTTTAGCAAAACAAAAGAAGAACATATGAAGCACCTAGAACTTATGTTGAAGAAACTTCAAGAGGAGAAACTCACCATAAATCTTGATAAATAGGGTACTTGGTAACTTGTTGAGGTGTCTAACTAAGGAGTATGGACAAGGATGGGAACAAGTCATTTCATAGGCAAAATTTGCCTACAATGATAACACAAATAGGTCTACTAGTAAGAGCCCATTTGAAATTGTATATGGGTTACATCCAAGGGGTGTACTTGAGCTAAGAGACCTAAAAGGTTATGAAGGAATTAGTGGACATGTTGATGATTTTGCTCAATCAATGAGAGAGGTTCATGAGTAGGTAAAGAAGATATTAATGAAGCTAACTAGAAGTTGAAGGCTAAAAGAGATGAAGGGAAGAGAGATCTACAATTTGAAATAGGTGATTTGGTGATGGTATACTTGAACAAGGCAAGACTACAAAAAGGCATACCAAGTAAGCTGCAGATGAAAAGGATAGGGCCATGTAAAGTGTTGGCTAAGTATGGATCCAATGCATACAAGGTGGAGTTACCCAAGGAGATGTCCATTTCGCCTATCTTCAATGTGAAGAACTTGGTGAAGTATAAAGGACAATAAATGGATGAGGAACAATATAGTGCTGAGTTGAGTAAGGATGTGGACGAACTCAAGGTACTTGATCAGATCAGACCACAAGTGGACAAGATTCTAGACTCAAGGGTGAAGAAGAAGACTAGGCACAAGACATACATGGAGCACCTAGTGAAGTGGAGACATCAACCAGAGTCAGAGGCTACTTGGATAGCAGAAAGTGACTTTAAGAAGCATGGAATTAGTGAGGAGCTCTTGACACCATAGGTTCCTTAACTTCTTTGTTGCAGGGGGGAGAATGGTGCAGGAGCACCTTAAGGTCTTTTGTAGAGATCTTTGCAATTTTGGCTTGTAGGTGGTTCTAGCCAACCACCAAGGGAATAAGGACTATGATGTAAAGTCCCAAGAGTATTTTGGATGAGTGAATTAGAAATAGGTTTGTTAGGGGCTTGCGGTTTGGGTAAGTCTTGGACACTGTGAGCATTTTGAGCAATGTTGCCTTGGCTATTTGTCCTAAAAGTTGGAAAATAGCATTAATGATGCTTTAAGCCCAACCCAAGGGTCCTAGCACATGGGAGATAGGTATATAAGGTCAGAAAAACCCTAATACCTGGGTTGGAGGATTTTTTTCAAGAATTGAGACTTGGAGAGTACATTTTTGTGATTGGAAGAGAGCAAGTATTCATTGAATTTCTATGTTTGAGCCTTCATCCAGTCAAGAATGGATTGAAAGGACTTATCTGATGCTTTGAGTCTTCCATTTGTGTCACTTACTTACCTTGTGTAGCATTAGATTAGTCATCTAGACCAACTGGTTATCTTTTTGCAAGTTTTTGGTGTTCTTGGTCTCATTGTCAGTTCAAGTTTGATTTGTGAATAATGAGTCCCACTTGACTTCCCGTGGCTTTCCTCTCATGGCCACTTGGAATCAAGTTGGGGACCAGTGTTACAAGACTAGGACTCACCTCAGACTTGACAAGCCATTTTTTGACTTGGACTCGGGCTCGGAGCCCAGACTCGACAAATAGAAAAACCTAAGAAATTCAAAGATTTGTAAGGATTTAAAACTTGTTTCATGCACCCTTTAATAAATAAACCTTAAAGACACAATAGCATCATCAAATAGAAATTACTATGATCCCATACACAAACATACATCAATCACATAAGTATAAGCACAAATTTTAGCTAAAGGAAATAACACATTTAGATATATAAATATTGTGATATTGCTATCAGGATTCAATCGTGTAGTTTTACAAGTCAAACTCATTGACCCATGATTCATCAGTAGTGGTTCACAAGAACCCATCTCTCATGATAATGAATGGTTCATAAGGAGGAAGATAAATCTTCATACATTTCTTCTATCATAAAGGTCATGAGACAACCATTAATGGGGAGTGGATACATGAAGAACTGATGGAGAATGATAATGGCTTCAGACCTGCTATAAAGGAATTTTTTTTTGTTTCAATGATGCAAGAGGCTTTTGGTTTCACTACCAAAATGAGCCTATGAATAATGCATGTGAAACTCCTTTTGACCTCGAGGGTGTACTTACTCCATCTCAAGGATCATGCATTGAGGATGACATAGATCAATGCTAGGGCTAACCAATTAATAATTATACACGTGAATAAGTCAAACATGTACATGTCATTAAGGGAACTACAAGTACTCATAAAAACGTAAGCCTCAAAAAGTATACACACGAATACATAGTATACACAAATTAAAACAAAGTATATGCACGAATACAAGGTATGTGCATGAAAACATGTAAGCCACAAAGTATACACTCGAATGCACATAAGTCACAAAGTATACATGTAAGTTGTAAAGTATACACTTGGATATACGTAACTCATATCTATTGAACCATCAATTTAGAATGCAAATATGGACAGGCATCGAAAAAAGATATTTGTATTAACCAAATAGCCATGTAGGCATACATAAATATATGTCAATATAAGTATGAAATATATGTACAAAATAGCCATGTAGGCTTACGAGAATGCCATCTAGGCATACAATGTCAAATATGTCCAATAAAAAAAATGTACAAAATTGCCATGCAGGCATACAATAAAGGACTCTAGAATCAAAAGTCATTGCTCTCCATGCCCAGGAAATAAAATCTTTCCCTTTCCTTTTCGCTCGGATGGTGATAGGTCTGTCACTCATTTTTGCTATGCTCGTGGAGTGCTCCTGCTACTCCTCCTAGGGTTTAGTTCATGGTGAAGTTTTAACTGTTACAATAAGAAGTAAAGACATGAATATATAGAAATTACATTATAAAAAATGATATATTTGACAAAATAATCACTTACAGCCATCTCACGATCTCTCTCCATGAGGGAAATATCCTCACGCCCATACTCAGGCATGCTCAAGCCCTGTATAAATCATGCAAATAGACAAAAACTACGTGAATCAATAATGGATTGATTTCTCACTAAGTAACATCTATAACAACATATGTAAATCAAATTTTACTAATTTACCTCATACCTCTTCTGTTAGAGCCATCGAGGATTGTATAGCAGATGTCACACCAATATCCATTGCCCTCGTCACATTCGGAGGTGTATCATCTCGCAACAACTGAAAATAAAACAACAAATTATTCAACGTAATCAATGATGTGCATGTATAAACTACACAAATCTATTAAGTACTTGATTCATTAGTTAAACTCTTTATTCTATTACCTACATGAAGGTTTGAGTAAATCCACCGCCACTAGGAAGTGTTCCATCAAAACCTCCAATATTAGTTTGTTCAACATCCAAAATTACATATTAAATTACCATTCGTAAAACAATGCCATTAATATGCAATAAACTTATAATTGTTTACTAGTTACATACCCTAGCGATAGGTGTACTGCAAAATTAGGTTGGTGGGGGGAGGGGGCAGGGGGGGGGCGGTGTATCCAGTCTCAACACTGTGACCCTACAATTTTATTAAAATCATAAAACATTTTTAGTTAATCTTGCATTTGAAAATCGAAATTTAATAAATTAAATTCAATGAACACATGCACACTAACTTTTACCTAACTATCAATGCCATATGCCTCATGCAAAATGTCAGCTACCCTCTCCATCTCCATAGCTGCAGACAGATCCTGCGTACCAATCTCCTGAGGGTCGGTGGGGTCATGTGAACAAGTAGCCCCACAAGATTGACACACATGTGTTCGAAGACCACCACTAGAAGACTCCCCTGGATGGCATTGTAGAATAGGGCTAGTATGATGGATGACACTCTGGGTCAAAGTGTTGATTACCTGTAATGTCTCTACATCAGCACTTTCCTTCACAATGGAAGGCATAACAATGTGCTCATGAGGTGGCCTAGCGAGAGCTTGTCTACCTTGCCGCGTAGGATCCAGCTGTGCACCAGGTCTATCTTGAGCTGACCCCCCACCTCTCCCTTGGAAATCCCTCATATCAAAATAATTTGGGATTTTGTTCAATATGAACTCACTGTATAGTTTCCTAAGGAAATATTACAGGACCTCGCAATTGTTGCACGGTGGGTAATCGAAGACCATGTGCCACCTATCATAAAACCGCTCCTTCATTTGTTGGTGGTGGCACCAATGGATAGGAAACCTCTTCGCATTGAGGGTAAGAGTTTGATTTGTGCATGGGTCAGTGAATAATGAGTGCAAATCATCTTTTGTTATTTTTAAATCTTTAACATCCTTGTATGATAGTTTATTTGCATAATACTCCCTAGCCGCCTGCCTCCTATCTTCCCATCTAGTTATTTGTTTGCTAATTGAATCTACGTTTGTTAACATATCTTTCAATGAATTTGCTAGGGTCATTCTTTCTGTGGTTGAACCATTTGGATCACTCAACCTATTGATCAAATCCTCAATTTGTTTTTTGTTGCTCTCAATTTCACTCATTAAATTTTGTTGAGTGTCAGGAGGGGGTTGAGTGATTGGTGGAGGAGGTTGATGTTGTGGTTGATTTTGATCTTGAGGATTTGCTTGGTCCTCCTGTTGAGGATTTTGAGGGTTTGTAGGTTGATTTGCATCTCCTAAAAATTCAAACAAATAGATATCAAATTCAACCTAAAACTAACAAATTCAAAACAAAAAGCATAGAATCCTTACCTCTTACAGTTCCTCGTCATCGTGGCACCATCATTGTGAAGAAATTTGGATTCTTGGTGAACAAAATCTTCTCCTAGAATGCAAGTGCGATATTTTGGGGTTTTTGGCCGCGGGTGGAGCAAAAAAACCAGTCGAAATGCAAATGAGAGATTTGCATTTTTTTTTTCTTTTAACAGTCAATAACGTGTGCGCGTTATTGCTTTGTAGTTATGGCCGCCAGGATCTTGCCTAGGTTTAACCAAAGACATAACGCGAGCGCGTTATAACGCACTCGCGTTATAATGCGCTCGTGTTATGCTTTTCAACTTTTTTTTTTTTGAGGGTGTCCACGGAATGGCTACCCATTTCCATGCATCCGCCCCCAAATAGTTTTTTTTTTTTTAAATAAAGGTCTAGTAGTTTAGAAACTACATTCAATTTGCTACAGATTCTATTTTTACATTTTTTTGAAATAATATAGATAAATTATTCAAATTTTTTATGTCAAGTTGTCTAACTCTGATTTTTTGTCTTTTTATTGCCACTTAAGGGCCTGTTTTTTCCATGATGATCCTGCACATACCCTAAAAGACAATTGAACCACACATGTGTTTGGTCCCTTTTGACTCATTTGGTTTTCATGCAAACATTGGTCTTTTGGTTTGAACCAACTTTAGGGAAAATCATGTTCTTCATTACCTTGGTGTTGTAAACAAGTCCTCTTAGGTTCATCCAGGATCAAGTGGTGATCTCACAATAGTGGTTTACAATTTTTGGCCAAACTGCACACTGAAATTATTATTTTTAACTAAATATTCACATTTAGGCACCTATAGCGGCTAAACCGTAAGGAATTTGAAGATGATGCAAACTAGAGTCTCATCACATTTTGTTTGTAGATTCTAAAAATATTTTTTTCAAAATTTTTGGAATAAGATTGCACTTCTTTTTCCATCTCCCACGAAAACTGGTTTTTTTCAGAAAACAACATTTTTAAAAAGTGACGCTCACCGTATACAACATAAATTTTTTGTATGAAGGATAAAATTCTAATTTTTTAGAATTTAGATTTTTAATTATGATATCTAGCACTTAATTTGGTCTCATAGTTTTTTACTAAATATTTTTTCGTTAATAGAGTTTCGAAGTCAAACCAATTGCAATTCAGACATAGGCGGACTGTATACAACATAACTTTTTCTGTATGTATCGAAATTCAATTTTTTTGTTTTTAATGGATCAAGGACATCAATACCCAGCATGAACATATTTAAAAAAAAATTATTTTGATAATTTTCTATTTTTCCACATGATCAAAACAAAGAGCTTGATTTTTGGTGAAAAACCTATGTTTAATAAAACCAAAAAAACACATACATAATAAAACCAAAAACATATTAAAATTATATTCATGGGATAGCTCATTTAGAGGACTACCATAATCATTTCAAATAAATTTTTTAATGAATTCATTTGATCCCCCAAAAGGTAAATCAAAATTGATTTTTTATCAGCATTTTGATAGGTGTAAAGGATACTCATTTATAGGTATGGTTTAAACTAGCAAAGTTCTATCCAAGGGGGTTTGATCTAAGGTGGTTTGATCAAACCCTCTTTAATTGGAATCCTTAAAATGGAAATTTTAAAGGCTTAAAATATTATATTTTCTAAAAATATGTGATTTCAGCAAAAATTTATTCCTCTCAGAAATTCATCCATCCAAACATTTATCAAAATTCCATTTCACCAACAACTTTTGGAACCTTGGAAAACATCGCTTATGCTAGAATTTTAGGAAAAATAAACATCACCTTGTTTGGCTTAACACACATAGCCAAATTATCCTTTTGTGTACAATTTTACTCTAGGATAACACAACTTCCTAGGGTTTACAAGTTCATCATAAAAAATAACCTTGTTTGGCTTAACACACCTAGCCAAATTATCATCTTGTGTACACGTTTTCTCTAGGATAACACAATTTCCTAGAGTTTACAAGTGCATTATCACTTTGTTTGACTTAACACACTTAGTCAAACTTTCATCAATCAAAATCACATCAAAACAAGTCCTAAAGTCTAGCATTGATGCAAAGTTCCTAAAAGTTTAAACAACCATATCATTCACCCCTTTCATCCTCCATCTGATCATTGGTCCTAAACACCTCATAGGTCAGAAAGGTCAAAAACACAAGAGGAACATGGAATATAAACTTGATTCATCCATCATGAGTAATCCAAGTCAACCAAACTATCAAGGCCTTACAATGCCAATGGATTTTCAAAACTTACATTTGTACAATCCATACATGGGATCATTATCTCCTACAAACCTCAATGTTACAACAAATGTGAGTTTTCCCAATCTAAATTTTGGAGCATCTTTCCCTTTGGTAGATTTAAATGAAAATCAAAACTTATAAATCTATCAACCAAACAATCAAGGCATGAGCCTTCCCCCTTTACCAACCATCAATCAATTGAAACGGAGCAACACCCCAATCATAAACCAAAGCATCATAAAAAATACTCCAACAACGCCATGGATATCACAACAACAGATGGCAACCATCCAAGCAACCCTAATTATCAATACAATCGCTCCTTTGACCACAATGGTCAACAACATTCCCAATCCACCACCACCACTGCCGCCACCAAAACACAACATGGAAAGTTCATTCTCCATTGTGTTGCAAGCTGCTCGACAAGTTTCCCGCCAAAAGGTGCTCCAAAAACAACAAGTTGCACAACTAGCTGCTCAACAAGCACAAGCGGCTCAAGTAGCCCAAAAAGCTCAAGCCCAACACCAGGCTCGATAGGTGCAAGCACAATTCCAGGCACTATTACAAGCAATCCATCAACAAGTAGCACAACAACAAGCCCAAAAAAAAAAAATTGTTCGCACAACAACAACAAGCGTTGTTGGCTCAGTAGCAAATGTAGGCCTTACTCCCACAACAAAGCTTGCAACAGATTCCCACCAAAATCATTGAAAATAATGATCAAGATCATTCGACCAATGATCATGTTGAAAATGTCCCTACATCACCTAATGAGTTAGAGGACATATCTCAAGAATTTACTCCAAGCATGATCAATATCTTTCACCAAGGTCTAGCAATGATCCTTTCCAAAACATATGGACATCCTTTGACCTCATGAAATTTGAGAAACTTCCTATGCCTCATGAACATATCCAAGAACCCTTTATAAGCAATCCATTCTTTGAAATTGACCCATGTCAAGAACTTGATCCAAAGCATGTCGAAAGCAATTCCGAAATCATTCGAGATCAAGAATTTGCATCTCCAAGCTACTACAATGATATAATGAACACTCTCCTATCTATACAAGATAATCACATCCACATAGAACATACTCCTCCATCTACCCATGAGATGCTTTCATTGGATGGACACATAGATGATCTTCATTCAAAACAAAAGTCTCATACTCTTGATATCATTACCAAGGAACAAGAGTCTCCTACTCTTAACATTTGTGCACATGATCAAGATATACATAAATCTAGACACATATCAGAAATAGGTCATGAAGAAGGCTCCTACAAAAGTCATGAATTAGAAACATCCTGTGAAATGAATCATGAGGAAGACTTTTGTGTGGATAGTTAATCATCAACACCTCTTAAACAAGTATTACAATCTGATATCTCATAATATCAAGCCAAAGAGATCAATCAAGAGGTTATCTCAAAGATAACGAATCTTATCACTTACCTTTCTTAGGGCAAGCTACCTCATCAATAAATAAGTTGTCACCTTTGAAGATCCACCATAGAGTAGAGAAGGAGTAGCACCTTGTTTCCAAGGTAAATCATATCCTATTGCAGATAAAATGTTTCAATAGATGAGTTATCAAGGCAGAGGATTAGGTCTGCATGAATAGGGTATCTTGGAACCAGTGCAAATTGTTGGCAATCCTAAGCATCAAGGCCTTGGTTATTCGACAATCAAGGGATATAAACATATCAGTGATATTTCCACAAAACTGGGGGCAACTTTGTCACAAAAAAATGTCAACATAGGGGGCACGAAGGATCCTTATGATGAAACCAATGCCAATACTACAACTAGCCATGCCATGAATTGGGACCAGCATAAAAAGAAGGTTTTGGATCAAGGCATGAAGAAAATTATCAAAGAAAAAGAAGCTAAGAAGCATACTAGACAAATCAAATACAAGTGGATACCAAAAAATACAAAGAAAGATGATCTCTATCATACTCCATCAGTCAAAGAAACTATGGGGAAAAATAAAAAGGGGGCAAGTATCCATCAAAGATGTCCACAAAGGAAAAATCATGCTTCTCAAGCAACATACAAAGTGTATTAAGCAGTTGGTCCTAATTACATGCACACTTCCATATCCACCCATCATTACTCATCTTCCCAAGTTTGGAGAGTCAAAGGTTCCAAACAGTCAACCAATCCATATTTTATTCCTAAACATACTCCATCCATGCCTCCATAGATGATATCCAATTCTCACATTGACCATGTGTTCACAACTACCCTTCATCATAAGGATTCAGAAGGCACTCTATCGCAATGTGCACATAAAGATAGAGTTAACTCCGGTATCAGCAAAGTAGAACATATTTCTAAAAAGTTGCATTCAATTGCACGTATCTTGGAAAAACAACTTCTTCAAGCATGATACCGATGGAATGTTATGAAATAAGCATCAACATCAGTAGTACCAAGTGATTCAACATTAGCTTAAAATCCCTCAGAAAATACAAAAAAATATCAAAAAAATATAAAAATCCAAAAAAATTAGAAAAAGGATTGAAAAATGTAAAGAAAAAAATCATCCTCTAGTGAAAACCACTACGGTGGCACTTTGGGAAAGTACCATGATGAAAACCTAGAAAAGAGGTGTCATGTGTAGAATTGAGAATCTACATGTACCATTTTAGGAGAAAGCATCTCATCCAATCCATAATAAAGCCAACGTTCCATCCATAATAAATTCGTTCATCCATGAACCATTTATGCCATCCATTTTCATATATCCGCATCCATAATCCAAAGCTATCTTGATCTTGATACAAGTTTGGTGCACACTTTACACTTTCTTATGGTAGTCATCTTGACATGGGTCATTTTCATTGATCCTATCCAATCCAACATTATCTGAGCCATGAAGCACTATCCAAATGAGCATTCCTCTATTCGAACCCCTTATCTTATCGCAAGATTATCCTTGGCATCCTTTGCATGCTTATCGTACCCATCCATCCATCCATCTATCCAAGCGTCCACCCATGGAATTTCATACACTGCTAGACACTGGGGGCAGATATTTACATCTTGGTTTGGGAATAAATCTTGATCTATATCCTCCAACTTATATGGTGATCCGAACATTGGCAAACATGAAATCAAATTGGTCAAGAATTTGTGAGCCAAAATCCAAATTGCTAGCCCATGGCATATTTTGACAAGAAGACATTCCTTATCAAGCTTTATCTTTCATCAAACATCAATCTGAACAATCAATAGCAGTTGCATCTAATGTGTACTTCAATGCCACATCAAATCATCAAAACAATTTTGTTCCAAATCAAGCTTCATCAATCTTGATCAATTGAATCCAATCAATTATCACCTTGTTTGACTTAACACACTTAGTCAAACTACCCTCTTGTGCACGAGTTTACTCTAGGATAACACAACTTCCTAGAATTTACAAGTGCATTATCATCTTATTTGACTTAACACACTTAGTAAAATTATCCAATCCATCATCAACTTGTTTGACTTAACACACTTAGTCAAACTATCAATCCATCAATCTGATCAATCAAATCCTAGCTTGGTTTTCAACAAAATCCCAAAACAGAGCACTGATATCACATATCCATATCTAAATCGTCAAAATAATGCAAAAATCCAAAACATGTCAAAAATATAAAAAAATCAAACACAAAGTCAACCAACCGAACTACGTCATCTCTAAGCTTGAACGTAGCAAGGTTGATCTTTGATCATCCCTCGAGACATTTTAGGTTAGTCCTTTAGGCGTTTGTCGCAATGGCAATCCATTTGCCCATTTATTTCACATTTTAGGTCAGTCCTTTAGGCGTCTGTCACAATGGAAATCCATTTTCCCATTTATTTGACATTTTAGGTTAGTCCTTAGGTGTTCATCGCAATAAAATGGCAACCCGTTTGCCCACCTATCTCATCATTGAGTCAAGTCTATCATCGGTCGAACTACGTGGTCTCTGCGTTATAATGTAGGCAAGGCTAATCTATGGATCAGCTCCTGAGACCCCTAGGATAGGTCTTTAGGTTAGTCTCTTCACCGTAAATCTTGAAAATACCAAAAACATTTGCAAAACACTTCAAAAACACCAAAAACAACCTCAAAATTTTTGAAAAATCCAAAATGGTGCATCCATCTCATCTCGCTTACACCCGCGATAATCATCATTCCTAATAAATCATCATCATCTTCATTGTTTTGTGAAGCGATCAGAAGCAATTCTAGCAGGTTTAAAAGTGAACACCCTAATCGTCAAAGTCTTGAAATTCTAAATTAGTAAGCAAGCAAGTTGGTCAACTCGGAGTATCAATAGCTTATCATCCAATCAGTCCCATCAAAACCTTGATCACAACTTGTCCTAGGATGAAACTTTCCCATGATGGACATAAGCATTAGGTACCCCCCAATAGTTTAGCCTTGGCTAGCGGTACGAAGAACATTAGCTTTTTTGCTTACTTTATTTGGTCTTTTTGACTTATCTTATTTTGCGCTCATTCCAAGGACCTCTCGATGATGCCTAAACAAAACAGGTTTAGAGAGAAAGGAATGGGGCAAAGATCATTGTCTTTTTTATCTGTTGCGCTTGTTGGATAGTCTTGTAAAATAACTTGGCAAATACTTGCTTTTTTAGGTCCGTCCTAACAAGGTTTCCATATGTCAAGTGTGAACAAGAGCACTCCTATCTGATTGTCAAGTCAAAGTCCATCACACTAGGTACAACGCCATCCTGGTTCTTTATACCTTGATGCATCGTACCTATGTGTGTTATCAAATATAAAGTAATTGGTCCTTTGAAAATCCCAACTCCTGGTAAGCAAAGCATCATAATCATAGAGTAGGCTTGTTGGATCCTCCTTCCATCCATATTATTCTTCTTATTCTTCTATCTTTACTAACATTTCTATTTAAAGTAGTGAGATCTCAAAATATACACGAGGCTACCCATGGCCGATGACTGTCTATACATCATCAGAATTGTCTACATCAAATAATTATCTTTCGTTCTCTCATCAATAGAACCACTCCTCTCACATTTTATCACGATCTCGATCGGAAAATCAAAATTTCTGCTCGATCTCTCGAGGGGGCAATATACTAGCAATATCCTTCCATTGGGCCAGCAGTGGGGCATCTAAAAAATTAAGAAATTTTGAACTTTGATCACAACAGTTTATTCTTTGAATCAATGCAACAAGTGCATTGCTTCAAAGAGGGGCAAAATGTAGACATGGTAAATATAAAATTTGATTCGACACACTGGATCCTAATTTACTAACACCATTTCATCCCGAATCATCTTCTTTGCTAGTCATTTAATCGAATAATCTGTATTTGATTAAATTCATTTCTTAATTAAATAAATCAACTTTATCTAATTGAGTCATCATCTCCTGTTAATTAAATAAATCAATTTTATTTAATTGTTTTTGTAATCCCCCTTTTCATAAAATAAATCATTTTTAATCCCTAAAGCCATCTCATTTAAATTAAATAAATCTTTATTTGGTTTAAATCTAACATCATCCCTCTTTAATTAAATAAATCAAATCTTTATTTAATTAAGTCTTTAATCATTTTCCTCTCATTTTGATTTAAATCAATCCTAAAATCTAAGTCAAAATGGTCAAATCACCTAATCTCTCATTAAATTGATCAAATCTTGATTAATTTAATCTCAATCACTAAAATCCTCTAGAGAATGCAACTGACACAATAAATCAATTACTTTGCAATAATCTGATCCTGAAGGTGCAATTTTAAGATATTGTTATATATATATTTTTTTCTTTGATTATTATTGATTGCATTTTTCTCGATTCTCGCATATATTTTGGAATCGATAATTGGAACTGCACTTAGGTTTTTACCACTGTTTGGTTCTAACTCCTTCACTTGCTTTGATTTCGACATCCGATGTTCAATTAGGATTAGGTATCGGATCATCACCTTGGAATAATAAAGGTTTTTGTTAATGAGCCACATCATGCTTCGATCTCAATCTCTACACTATCATCAGGATTAGAGATTGGACCGATACCCAACCTTTGACAAACTGTTAAGTACCATGACCTGGTGTCACCTCGATTCTGACTTCTAACACAACATCAGGATTAGCACTCGGAGTTGACTTATTTCCAGTATGCATACTTAAGGTCTAGTTCATAATGAAGTCCCAACCTTGATTCCTAATATCTAATCAAGATTGAAACTTGGGAAGTCACTTACACTTGTTCATCGCTATGATTCTGGTTCCTAATCACAACCTGATTCTGAATTTCTATTCATCATCAGGATCAAAACTCAGAGAGAAAATTTATTGAATTTGTTTGTTAAGTATCACTACCTGGTGAGGGCTCGACCCCGATTCTCAAACACATTGTGGGATCAGACCGTGGAATGACACTACACTTGTTCAAAATTATAGGTATAGGTGTCGAGTCAAGACCTGATCTTGACATCTAACAGAGTTTAGATTTATACTTAGAATGGTCAGGGTCTTGGTTCCACCTAGAACCTGAAACCCGAAGATATTTAATTAACTTGTTGAATGAGAATGTATCTTATATGAATGGTGATATAATATGAATGTTTGTGTTAAATTTCTTTTCACATGTCTTTTCCTTGCTTCATAATTGCCAGTATTGCAGGATAAATAACAAATGTCTGGTTCAAAGGAGGAAGTGCCCACTGAAGGAACATCCAAGGGGGTAAAGGCCAAGAGGTTAAAACCAAAACAAGTCCATGTTACAATGAAGTATAAGTTCCAAGGAACCCCAATACCGTCTAAGTTCAGGTCTGATGTTATGAATATCATTGATACATTGGTAGGGAACATTGATTTGGACCAATTTCGTGAGGATACCCTTTTTAGGGGATTCTACCCTAAGGGCAAAGACGATTGTAGAGTCTAGTTTAGCTCATGTAGCTAATTTTCCTATTGTTGTGCAATTTCCTGAGTTCATATTAACTGCTGCATAAATGTACAATCCTACTCAAATGCAATGCATTAATTCGTAGGGCAATGTAATAATTGATTTAACCCCAAAAATGACCAGACTAGTTTTAGATCCTCCTCCTTACCCTATTCTCAAGATTATGGCTGAAGCCTATGTAGTTAAACTCTAGGAAAAGGAAGTGGAGGGAAACAAAAGGCCAATTAATAAAAGGTGGCTTAAGAAAGAAAATAATTCAGTAAAGAAGGTTCCAACTAGCCCCAAGAGGTCTGAATTTTTTGAGGACATAGGGGACATGATTAAATTGTTGGCAAGAGTGTTTGTAAAGGAGAATTCTCATATCTTTGAACACTGGATGTTTCCATTCATTCAATTGATTCTAGAAGGAAAGCAATTTTTGGATTGGGGAGGGATTATTTTAGATAACATTCATGAGAAATTACTGAAAGTAACAGAAACCAAGACATTATATATGTCTTCATATGTTATATATTATGCTGCAAGGATGGGGCATTTTCTTAGGTTAAAAACTCAAGGGTCAATGGATGATGGCCCAAATCAAAAGAAGGTCTGGGAATATTATGACCACCTGGAGCTTAAGAAGTTGGAGAAACATTTTAAGAGAGTCAAGGATGCATTCTTGTATGCTATTATTAATCAACTTATAGGTGATATTGGTTTCAGGTTATCATGGGATGCAATTGAATTCATTCAAGAGTGGGGATATTGGTTTATTTAATATGCCAAGTCTACTTATTTTAGATTGTTTGGTTATAACAGTCACCCCTTTAAATTACCAAGGTGTTGTGGGGATAGATGGGTCTTGATGGAGTTCGCTCGTCAGGCTACATAGGTGAATGTTAAGTTTTCTACATAGCATAAGGTTGGTTGCCATTCTTTCCCAATATAGTTGGGGTTCTATTCTTGCTCCTCTTCAATAGTAGCCAAAATAGCAACAAAAGAATTTCAGTCTATGAATTTCCAACAGCATACATCCAGGAAATATTTTGATCTACTAAGGAAAATGTATGGTTTGTATGCTTCACAGTTTCCCCACCATCAGCCACTTCTCAAATACTTTTGGGCCAACCTACAAAATTAGTTTGAAGTGAGGAAAAGGGGATATGAAAGATTGAAAATTCCCTAGATGAAAGATTTTGAGGTTAGAATGGATATACCAAAAGGCACTAGTGATGATGGGATTACTCTTGATCTCCGATATGAAATGGATAAAGTCGCTACTAAGGATTTAGAGACAATTAATTAGATGGAAAAAGAGGAAATTAATATCTATAAAGTGTCATGAGTAGTGGTGGACAAAAGTGTGAAGTGGATTGGCCTCCATTTGAAGCAAATGAGAGTTAAGGATTGACCTTCTGCTATCCCTATACAAACTAAGGATACTACTCCTATTGTTCCATCAACATCAAGAACAACAATTGTTGAGTAGGAGCGGGACCCTATGATCAATGTAACAGATTTATCTATCTCCTCAGACTTTGAGAAAACTTTGTATCAGGAAGAAGAAAGACCAAAATGGGAAGAATATTTGGAGAGGGCTGAGGAGGAACCTAGAGAAGAAGAGGTTGGGTTTGAGCTTGGAAGTTTATGGGGTGAAGCTACAATGAACAAGGTTTTGACAGAAGATGGGCATAAGGAAATAATTGAAAGTGCTCAAATATTAGGTGTTGAACAATTAGCTCAAGAAGAAGAAGAGCAAAGAAAGAAAACTGAAGAGATGACCTTTTTGAAACAAACTGTTGAGGAACAAAGGAAGAAATCTAAAGAAGAAGTCATTACACAGGAATTAGAACAAAAAAGGAAAGTTGAGCAAGATAAAGTTACAGAGGAAGAACTCTGTGCAAAGGAGTTAGAACAGAGGATAAGAGATGAAGAGGAGGTTGTGCAAAAGGAAGAAGAGATGAGAAAGATAGAAGAGATTGAAACTCTAAATGAGAAAATATAACAAGAAAGGTTGTTGAAGGAACAAGAGGAGCAACAAAAGACTTATTCCGAGCAGACTGTAGAGGTACTTTCTTCTACACCTCTATGATTAACACCTCCCTGTACACAACAGGTGACTATTCAGCCGAATGCTCCCACTTGGCTCAATCTAAATTTAGAAAAGAGAGAATAAGTTCAAGCTCAGCCGATGACATGGGATGAAATGATGGAGATAAACAAAGTGAAATCAAAGAAGAAAGGAGTGTATAGGAGGGAAGAAATTATGAACTTTGTGGTGTTCAATCCTGATGTTCAAATGAGCCTATTTCAAGGTTGAGTCACTTTACAATGAATATATATATAAAAAATCTCTAAAACCCTCCAAATGACTTGTGAACATATTTTTTAATAAAATGCATAAAGAAGAACAAAGAAGGGAAAACAAAATATATATGAGGTTGCAAAAACCAATAAGAGTGAAAAAAAATTAGTTACATAATACAAAACATCTTAAGAAAATTAGATAAAAGATCCATGGTATTGGACAATTGACACTTGTACTACACCTAAGAATTAGCATCATGATATATGTGATCCTCCACATAACAGACATGAGCAAGCACCTCTACATTTTGAAAATATAATAATTATGAATGATACATCTAAAGTTTCTTCATCTTCAATGAATTATCAAAAATTGAGTAATGAAAACAAGCTTCCAATGCTTTTTTTTTTTTGTTTGTGGATCATGACATGTTTCCGTACTCGAGGGGAATCCCCTTCATGATTACATATCTTGGATAGTGCATGATCAAGATATCTTATGATTCTTACATTTTTATCATGATTATATTTCTCGTATTTATATAGATTATATCTCACATGCTTACGTATAGCATGCTCATTTTTTATTGAATAGTTATGCTTAAATGATTATATTTATTTTCCTATCCTCCAACTCCTTGCATACTTGTATGTAACCAATTGGATGGGGAAGATCATATTAGTAACATTCCTTTGATGATTATCATTACAATGGCTATCCACGAGCTATGATGAATCTTATGCAACCTATAATTTATGTAGGTTCTCGCCTAGCCCCTATCATTTTTATTTTCTTCAAGATTCTCACATAACCATATTATTCATAAGATTTTATGCGCCCACATTACTCTTGTTACTTTTCCAATTCGTTGACAATGTTAAGTAATTTTTGTTCATGCCTATTCTAATTTTTTTATCAAATATTACTCATGAAACTTTTTTCTTGTGAGTTTCAATATGAAGCTTTAATTACAAGGAGCATGTGTGGAATCGATGTCCACAATTATATCATTGATATGATTTCTTGTTATGTACTTTCATGGAAATTTCTTCTTTTATTTTGACATGTATGCTATAGTTTTCCAAAGGCAAGTCGTGGTGAGGGAAAAATGTAAGGGTGAAAAATGCATACTTTGTACTTTTCCCCTCTATTTTGGACTCAATTTGACATGTTTAGCCTAGTTGCAGTTACTAATGTACTAGTGCCAAGTTTGTGTGTAAAAATGGGAAAATGAAATGATCTTAAATTGAACCTAACTCCATACATCCTAATGATATAGATTCAATTTGCATATTATCTTTTATTTATTGACCCGGGTCAATTATGCTAGTGTATATTTCAACCTAGTTTAGATCTATGGCTACAATTTGAAGTCTTTTAAATTCAAATTTCAAAATAGACCCACACCAACTCCCTTCCTACTATATGTTACTTGCTAACTTAACTATGAAATGTGTGATTTGCATACTAGGATGTTGTATAAGAGGATAAATTATAATTCACTTTTAGCATCCAATATTTGAAGCATATCTAACTCCAATCATCATTATCACTTAAAGTGCATCAAGTATATATCATTACATCATCAACTAGCATCATCATCTTAACAACAAACTAGACACACTACACAATTTTTTAGCATGTATGCAATATTTGTTTAAATTATTAAATTGGATCAAGAAGTTTGTCTAAGGGAAAGATCCATAGATAATAACCTACCAAAGATGTCCATAGATACCACTTAGTCTAGATAGCAAGGATAGCCAATTTTTGCAAGCCACAAGCAACCAAATCATTTCTATAATAGAAGACCATTTTTACAAATATAGGACTTCATCCATAGATTAGAGGATCAATTTTACAACCATAAAACTTAACCAGAATTAAAAAACAAATCATCCTAAATTACATTAAAACATTTCAATTCTATATTTAATTAAAAATATCATTTAAAATTATTTAATGTAATTATAACAAAGTATTCTATTGTCAATAATAATAATATCATTTTAAACAACAAACTTATATTTAATTACTATGTAAATTCATTATTTTAATTATTATTTTTAAGCATTGATTTTCCTTAAATTACATAACTATATCAATTCCAATAAGAAAGCATTTCCATCCACATAAAAGTGATGCACATGCATGAAATACTAAGGAGGTGCCCCATTCAAAGAAGAAAATTAAGCTTTGAATTGATTTATTTGGATGAGATAGGGAAGTTGTAAGGCATGTGAATGTTAAGAAAAGACGAAGACAATGCCAAACTCAATGTGTATGCATGCAGGCATGGGAACAGTGAATGGTACGAAGCCCAGCCATGACAGTGATGTGCTAAAATGGAAAACGGAACCCAACCATGAGAGTGATGTGTTGAAACAAAAAGCGGAAAAAAAATATACTTTTTTGACTCGCCTGAAAAGTTAGAGCTTAGTGTGTGATACTTTAGCCCAACCATCTAATATTAGTTATTTCTTGGAGAACATCTTTGTTATTTTACAAATTGCTTAGTACCACCAATTTTACTTGCATAGATATATCATCCATATCAACATTCTCTATAGATAACTAAGATTTATTTCGACTTCAAATGAAACCATGCCATTAGGATAAATCATTTTAGGTGAACCAAATTGTAGGCATGGTCTTGTTGTAGATTCTCAAATTTTCAAGTTCAAGTCATCTCAAGTTTTTTCCATTAGATCTAGTTCTATATTTCATCCCTTTATGATAGTTTCATAACACTCAAACTTCATATTGAATCAAATTTAGGGCAATCTCTAATGCTTTTGTTAGTAATCAGCTATAAATCTTAGTTCTTTACATATATATGGTTCTAATTGGGCTATATAATTTTTTTATCAATTATCCCCTTGATATATTTGTAGGGTTCTTTAAATTCAATGATATATGGTATTCCCAATGAATGCATACTATATATATATTGGGGACAAAGGGAGCACAAACATGTTAAGTTGCTTAGGTTTCATGATCTAAAAAAGTTATCCCTTTTGTCATAATTTTACTTTGACATGCTTGTTCATTTATATTTTCATGCACAATAAAAGTGGGGGTCAAATTTAGAGGAGAAAAGCACATACTTTGCATTTTTGTCCTTTTTATTTTATACCATTTTGCACACATATTTATGTTCTTATAGGGGCACTTCTAGAATTAACCATTTTGTATGTACATTGTTAAAAAAATTGTACTACTATTAAAAGATTGTAGTTCAATTGATTGAGCACTATCAATGAGGGTGATGGTAATTTTTCTATTATGCCATACATCAAAATTCGAAACCTTGGAGGAATGATATAAGGGATGAGGTCAAGATTGTGTCAGAATGGATACCCCTCAATCCTTGACTCTTAATAGAAGAGGTATCAACGTAGACTCGTGATCCCATATCAAATAACAAAATGTACGCATGAATGATATAAAATCCTTCGTATAAAAACATAAAATTAGCATTCAGACGAATTATACCATCTTCATTAATATTTATTTTCCATATATAGTACCTCACACTTCCATGGTTTCCCTTAAATATGAAGAAGTATCTCCGTGGCTTTGGTGCCTTGCCCAATGTTTATAGGTTTGCTTGACGCGAGTACTTCTTCCTTTATACGCTAATCGAATTTCCTGATCAAAGGATGTTGAATGATAGCATTCCATGTCTCAGAGACAATTACATCTTGATTAGCTTACACTTCATAGCTTACCATTGTCTTTCGTGTGTCTAATTGTGGAAGGCGTGCCTAATAATCCAGGAAATGAAGTAAACGGGATGAGTCTGTTAAGCTGAAATTCTGGATTCAATCAAGAAAATTCAAGCGCAACGACCTTACTCCTTGAAAACAAGACTCTAATCATCTCCCTCAAAGAAAACTGCTTATATTATTGCAGTGAAACGCTATTCATGGTGCAAAATCCATCCGTAATCATTGTAATAGAGAATTTGGCAGTTAGATGGCATTATTCCCATTCAATTGTTAAAAGTAAAACAAACCGTGAAACGAGTTCAGTCTGAATGCGATATGAAACACGACTGACTTACATTCCCTTTAACCGAAATGTCAACGATGAAATGATACAAAGATCGTCGACTAAATGGCGTTTTCGCATTATTTTACGACGTAAATGTAGGGTAGCTGATGATTAATTAACACGAAAACTGAAATCTGCATGTAATAAGAGCAGTGATTTTGTATTGAAAAAACCAAATTGTCTTCAATATGTTGCATTGATGTTACCTCAATCCATTCATGGTCGAATCAGTACTGAAAATCCATCCAATTTAGCAAACCAAGGTCTGGAAGGCGCTTCCTACTCACGACTGTCTCTGTGAGATGAATCCCAGTGAAGACATCTGTGGAAATGAAACTGATAACTCAAGAAGAGATTTAACAATGGCGCTGACGGTGATTTTGGTGATAGTTGGCATCGTGTATATGGCTGTTGGAGTTTCCGTTGGCCGGAACAAGAACGAGATTGAGAAGGAGGCGTGCACGCAGACTGGATGCATCTCCTCTCCCTCTATTCAGCCGCCGGCAATCCCCGATATGATGAGGCTCCAATTGAAGTTGAGCATGGAGAAGACAAAGGAAGCCTATGAGTTTGCCGCTGGTTTCGAGCAAAACATTAGCAATACAAGAGAACGCGCAGCATGGCAAGATTGTGTGGAGCTTTTTGAAGACACCATGGATCGTCTAAATGCAAGCTTAAACAAGGATGTCGTGAAGGAAAGTGTTGTGGTATGGCTCAGCGCAGCTTTGACCAACATGGTCACCTGTTCAAACGGGTTTACAGACATGCACTTAACATCTACTACTTACCTCACAACTTTGATGTTAACCAGAGCTGTGAATGTATCCGAACTAGTGTCCAAATGTCTTTCAATGTACGAACTGCTTTTCAACGTGTCGCACAACCGCCACCTCTTACAAGTAAAAGACGAAGAAGCTCGAGAGTTGAATTCTCACGATGAAGACGGTTTCCCAGAATGGGTATCGGGCGGAGAGCGGAGGCTGTTGCAGATGTCCACCTCGGCTACTCAGGCGAACGTTGTGGTTGCCAAAGACGGCTCTGGCAACTACCGCAGTATCAGAGAAGCTGTTAACGCTGCGCCTCAGAAGAGTAACAGCAGATACGTTATCTATATAAAGGAGGGCGTTTATAAAGAAAATGTGGAGATACCAAAGGCGGTGACTAATTTGATGTTTGTTGGTGACGGCAAAGATCGATCTGTGGTGACAGGAAATAGAAATGTCCAAGACGGTTCCACCACGTTCAACTCTGCAACTGTTGGTAAGAATTTGCAAAACTATGTTGTTTAAAGTTTATTATGGGAGAGGCATAATTACAGTAACAATAAGGGGGTGAAGTGTAATATTTAAGTACGTTAATAAAAAAATAAACAAAATAGTTTATGGGTAAGTTTAAATGATTTTTTTTATTTGTTTTGGTGGTTCATTTGAATTCACACTAGTTCTTTCAATAGAATTTAGTGTAATTTCAAATAAATCATTTAATCAAAATTTAAAAGATGTCGTTCAAGAGAATCTTAAACAATTTTTTTAAATAATTATAATAAAAATAAGATAAATCTTAAATAGTATTTCTTATGTTCATACTAGTTTTTAGTTTAGGACACAACTGAGAAATTGTTCTACCGTGCAGTTGTTTCAGGAGATAGATTTATTGCAAAAGACATGACATTCGAGAACACTGCCGGACCGCAGAAGGGCCAAGCGGTAGCACTGCGAATAAGCGCAGACCAGTCGGTCGTTTACCGTTGCAGCATGAAAGGGTACCAGGACACCTTGTATGTACACTGTCTCCGCCAATTCTACCGCGAAGTTGATATCTACGGTACAGTCGATTTCATCTTCGGCAACGCCGCGGTTGTCATCCAGAAGAGCAACATCCTGGCAAGACGACCCTTAAGCTACCAAAAGAACGTAATCACTGCGCAGGGAAGAACCAGTCCGGGACAAAACACTGGGATTTCAATCCACAATTGCAGGGTGAGTGCTGCCTCTGATCTACAGCCTGTAAAAGACTCGATCCAGACATACCTGGGAAGGCCGTGGAAGCAATACTCTCGCACTGTCTTCATGCAATCTACACTTGATGACTTCATCGATCCTGCTGGTTGGCTAGAATGGAATGGGAACTTTGCCTTAAGTAGCTTATATTATGGGGAATACATGAACATGGGCAGTGGCGCAGGAACATCAAGACGGGTGAGATGGGGTGGTTACCACGTCATTGAAAGTGCTAGTGAAGCAAGCCGCTTCACTGTGGACCAGTTTATCTCTGGAAATTCGTGGATTCCATCAAGTATTTCGTTTACCTCTGGTTTGAGCTGATAAACCCAGAAATTCTTATTTGTTTTTTTTAAGAATTTCTCTGATTTCAACTATCATTCTCTACATCCAAAAACCTTTTCTATGACAATAGTGTTATTAATAAACTCAAATTAGGCCAGCTTATATAATTTCTATATGATAAAAAAAATTTAAAGAAAAGTCGTCGAGCCTATCACACATAAACAGAGAAAAACTGGTGTGGGAGCACCATGACAATGTTATGATTCCATGGAGTAAATCTTGATGGTTGATCAATTTTTTTATGTTTCAACATTGTTCAAGGGTCATTTAAGTCATTTTTCATATATTAGAGTCATTAGGAGGTCAATATGTCATATTTTGAAAAAAACGTAAAAGGATGTCAATATATTCAAAAGTTGTCACAAATGTAAAAGATGCAAAATTGTAAAGTTGCACATTGAGGGAAGGTGAAGAGACATTTAGTTCCAATTCGGTGGAAGGTAGTTGAAAACTGAAGAGTCATGTATGAAATTCCTTTAAAGGCTTTGTAAGCATTGGAGAAGGTGTGGGTGATTGTAAATTTGAATTTGAATGAATAAATGCATTGTTTTCTGTATATTCTTTTAGAAATCACTGTATTCTTGTTGTGTAGGGCATTGCATGGGCATGAAAGGATGTCTAATTGATTGTAAGTGTTATATTTTTCATTCACCTTCCATTCCTGATTTGTTTCATGCAGATTGTAATTCCCCGCCACGCAACCCTAGAGGAAGTTTCAATTCACAATAAAAGTGTACTAATTTTTTTTTAAAAAGTGAATCAAACATACATGTTCATCTACAATTGATAACATCCCCTAAGGCTACGTAACCGAGATTACTTAAACCCATACAACATACATCATTTAAAAAACCATTGCATTTAATTACTCATGTAGTAAGCATTAATTCAACATACATAACAACATAAGATAAGAAGATAAACACCATAACATAAATTCATTACTTAAACCAGTGGTTACATCACTCATTCCCAGAATGAGGCAATAGTACAAAAGTATTACAATTACATAATTCCACCTCATAAATACATGAGGGGTAAAATAAATTATTACAATTTTGAAATACAACAATGCTTGAATTAAAAACAAGAACCTTGAGTTGTCCAACTAGATGTCTCACCACCAAGTACTGAAGATAAAGGGGGACTCAAGGGTGTATGGTGCATGTTCCACCCAACCAAGTGGTACCTGAAGGCCCACCCCCATGCTAGGAGATAGTAACAATGTAACATGGACAAAGATCTACAACCTCTAACCAAAGGCAGACTCATACTGACACACACTGACTCAACTAAATACATGCACAATATAAGTCTAACACTAACATGGTCACATTGCTTCCAGACATAAAATTAATCAAGTATGATAAAGAATCCATATACACAACACACAACCTAATGTTATCCTAGACAGAGTGTCATCGCACAGTTAGTCATGAGATCTCCTCTGGGCATTCTTCATAGGCTCCGGAATTCCTGGTGACCTCTGACAAATCCTGACCCTCATGCTTACTCATGTGGAATCGACTACCTCTCGTGAGGACAAGATAGTTGGCCTTGCCATTCCAGGACTTCCCATTCATCCCAAGTCTAAACGAGCCCTTGTGTTTATGAGTGAGGCTAATTTATCTTGATTAACGTGAAGTGCATCCTAATCATCTAAGTATGTTACTTTAATTATCACTTGATTAAATCACTTCTGAAGGTTACCTAGTTTACCTCTTTGGGCTCTGGCGCCTAACAAAAGCCACTCTTCTAATGGATAACACACTATACAAAACTAGCCTCCAAGGGTAACTCAAGTGCTTACAAAACTAAACAAGGCAATCTCTCCTATTCTAGGAGGTAACATTTAAGGAAACTCGCTCCAACACTTGGAGGAAACAAATCACATAAAGCACTACCCAAGGGAAACACGAACGGTTGACTTAACAAGCAACAACCCACATCCTCTGGAAGACTTACAAATTAAATCTCAATAACCCTTTTTCCCCAATCAAGATCACAAAGGAAAATAACAACAATATGCAAAGGCAAGGAAATACACTATTTTTGGATATATTAAATTCATTTCCCTATCTAATAATTTTCACAGTAAATAACCAATTGCCTTAACCAAATAATAAAATAAAATAAATTATTTTCCTTTACTATTACAAGGAAGGGAAACATTCTAATTTTATCAAAACAATCTTTTGACTACTTTTAAAAGCAACAAAATCCATACAAGAAAATTCCTTTTAGTTTCACATCAATTTTTACAATTTATTTAAATTTCCTTTTTCATCTTCTATTCAACATAAAATATAATTAATTTGAAATCAAAACTATTCAAAATAGCAACCTATAAATATTTATTTTCTATTTATACTAATGATATAAACTCATAATATAAATACACTTCTATAACTGTTGTTTACTAAATCACATAACACATATAAAAATAATATATGTGCAAACATATATACATTATATATGTTTTAATATTCTATCTTTTAAATTTTATGAATGCCAAGACATAAATCTAATCATACGAAAACTTCGAGGAAATATTTTGTTTTAGTTTACAACTTAGAACGAAATAAAAATAAAATTGTATGGGCCATCGGACTGTACCCATGTATAGCCGGCCTTGTAGACAAGGGCGCCAGACTGTACAGGGTACAACCGGCTACCCTGCTTTGGGGGCAGCGCTGCTACCATGGTAGCGCTCCCTCCACTTTTAGTGGAGGACGCTGCCATGGGAGCAACACACTCCCATTAGAAGGCATAGTGGGCGGTGGGGGGTACATCTGCCCCCACCAACCACTAATATATATATATATTTTTTAAAGAACCTACAAATTAATATTTTTGAAGAATTTTCTAGAATTCGTTTCCCAAGAACGTTGTATGGATGGTGATTTCTAAAAACAATAAATTTAATCTTTCATGCTATAATATATATATATATATATATATATATATATATATACATATATATATATATTATATGTATATATATTAAACTATAATACATATAATATATATATATATTTACACAAAATTTCTTTAACTGGTTAAATTGGGAAAATTATAAAAAAATAACCATCTACAAGAAAAGAAAAGAAAATTTTCCAGAGAACTTTCTTAAATTTATAGAGGTTTAATAATTAATTCCTTAAAACCATTTTCTTGAATTCATAACAATAAAATAATAAGAAAACTAAAAGGGATCTAAATTATAACCAGAAGCTCTCGAATCCTTCAGGTTTCTCCACCCAATTTCTACAGAGGTTTTTCGAAACCAATTTGTTTTCTACAGAGATTTAAATTTCCTATAACAATCTAAATGTGTTTTTTTACCCATACGTTTGATTTAATAATGAAACTAACAATTACCTCAAATGAAATTAAATTCTATAGAGGTTTTTACAATTTCCCTGAAGAAATTTCATAGGAATAACAAAAGCTTCAAAATTTAATTATTTAATTTCTTCCTAAATGGTTTAAACAAGCAATTCTTTAATCACTATCATTTTTAAATAAACAAACCAAGAACAAGCTACATGAAATGAGAAATTTTGATGCAGAGCCTCCTCCAAAGATTCCACAGTTTCTCTTCAACAGTACAATGATTCCAATCAAGAAAGTAGTCCAAAAACACAACAAAATTCACCAGGATTCTTCAATGTAAATCTACAGCCAAAAATTTCTTCAAACCATCCTCTGTGCCATTTTTTTCCAAAAATGTCCTCTCACACCTGAAGAAGCTTTTTTTTCTCCAAAATTCTCTCCGTGAATGAATTTGCAACAAACTCTTCTCATTCATTAAACTTACACATGCTGGCATAAATGAAAAATATCCTCAACAACCAAATCTAATTTGCATTTAATTTAAAAATTAAAAATATAAATTAACTCCAAAATTTGAAACTAATTTCCCCAATTAAAATTTAATTCCAAATATATTACATTATATGCTTTTATTTAATTTACACAACATAAAACTTAATTAATTAATTAAATTTAAATATAACTTCTATCCACAATTTGAATTTGAATTTTAATTAATCACCACTTTTAAACAATGCAATTATTCTAAAAATTAATTTAATGAACAAGCACCTTCCAGAATCAAATATCATTAAAACAAGGTAAACCATGACTCAACAAACAAGACTAACGACACACTAAGGCTAGGGCGTAGACTTGACACAAGTTATCTAGCTACTATCTCCCGTTCAACTTAACTGTTGGATCGACACACTCAAACTTGTGAAACCAGGTGGAGTCGGTGTCATGTACTTGCAACCTGAAAACCAAGTAAACAACATCATATGATATAAACAACATATAAGACACACTGTGAAGAGGAAATCACGGAATTGCAGGGCGCTCGAAAGCAAGTGATGCGAACCCGTCCCCTTCACCAATACACTCATCAAAACTGACATTTACATCTTACTCAATAATCTCATATTAAAATCACATGTTATATCTATTAACATCATTACACCATTAAAGCATGTAAAACAATCATCAGATAAACCACATCACACAATAATAGTTCGCCGCTCAATAAGTAGCGATCAAAACACAAATAACAAAGTATGTCCAGTATCAAAGCAACGTAAACCAAAACAAAGCATAAAAGTAGTTTGAACATGAAGCAAAATGGAGGGGTATTACACATATTGGTGAAGATTTGAATAAGTTATTGCAAATTTTGTCAATACAGTCAAAACCTTGGTTAGGCTGAACAGTGACATGTAATTTTTTTATTTCTCTCGTTTTATCCATTGGAAATTCCTGATAATTGGTGGGAATAACCTTAATTGCACTCACTTTCATATTTTGGATGTTTTAGATCCTAACTTAGACAAGGTTTATGTGTGAAAATTTAAGTTAAGTCTATATGGTCTAACAAAATAGAGCATCTATATATAGTTAGGGGAATAAAGCTTAGGGTTTATGTAAATATCTTTGCAAAAGGACTTTTGGTGATTTCAAAAGCATGTGAAGGTCTAATCTAACCTATTCCAAGCACTGGTTGAGTATGTTTAAGTTTGGAGACATCAGAACCAGTAAGCCCTAGTTGGAGCAAAGCCCATTAGGTCTAATTGATATGTTGTCAGACCAGTTTTGAGCATGATTTCTCAAAGTAACCTATGCTAATCTTTTGATATGTTTTAGAACCATCAAGGGGGTATCTAAAAAGCATTTCACAATCTAGAATAGGGCCTTGGGTGAAAAGATATCACTGATAGTAGCTTGAAGGAGTGCTACTAGGAAATTAGGACAATTAATGAACAAATTGTTAAAATATGAATGGGAAGACTTGGTAAAGGTTTCTTTTGTTTGAATTAAAGCTTCTAAGGAATCTAAATATGGTGATTAAATTGGTTTGGGCCTGAGAAGTTGAATTGTGCTATGTTGAGAGTATTGTCTTTGTGAATATTTCTTGTGGGATTGAAGCCCATTGTTGTGAAATGTGTCCAATAAGTTGAATTGTGAATCCTTGTTAAAGTTTTTTGAAGGTCTTAAAGGAATTTGGAACTCTGATTGCAAGTTTGGATGTTTGAGTTAAGTGCTTTGTGAAGAGAAATGTGAGGTTGAGATGAGTAAGCAAACCAAAAGTATTTTGAGTCTTGTCAAATGAGATTGAGATAGGTGGTTTTCTTCCTTTTGCACTACATCAAAAACATATTATCATGAGAGTTAATAAAAATAAAGAATTCTTAAGATTCATTAATTAATTTAGAGTTTTTTTACATTCACAATTCTAAGTACACAAGTTAAAATAAACTGATGAAATAAAAAAAACATGAGCTGGATAAATTAGATGAGAATTTCATCATTTTGATCATATTATTTGTGTTATAATTAAGAAAATGAGTTTGTTGGCCAATTACCATACCTTTATTGTTTCTAAGTATAGCCCATCTTTTTGATAAATTAGGTTTAGTTTTTAAATCTCCATCAAACTTGAACTTTATCCATTTGTTAGGTGGAAGGGACCACATAATTTCTTTTTGATTTTTCTCCATATGTTCAGGCATTGCTTGTTCAAAGGTCAACATTTTTTTGGAAAAATTTAAGAATATTAAGACCTGCTGACTAAATTATCTATTCTTAACATTGAATTTACTCTTACATAAATCATTGGAAACATTCATGATTTTTAGTCATAGAGTATCTTAGATATTTTTTCTTAGAATAGAATGCTCTATTTTCCTTCTAATCCAAATCTTCCATACAATAATAATTGGAGCCATCTCTCAAATATCTTTTCAAAAATTTATATTTGTAGGTGATTCCCAAGCTTTTACTTCATCTCTTAAAGAGCCAAAATAAACCCATCTAACATTAAAAGAATAAATGAGACTATGCTAGATTTTATAAGCCTAGTCACATAGGAAGATCAGATGGTCATTATTCTTTTCCTTTCTTAAACAAAGAGGGCATCTCCCTAATCTAGTGAAAACCTATAATTCTTAAAGTTGTTCCTAAGTCAAAATCCTCTAATGACAAGCCAACTATAGAAGAATATTATCCTTTGGCCACCCTTTTTCTTTCCAAATTTCATGCTAGGGAAATTTTGATACTTGGGTAGTTTTAGCCAACAAAATTTTCTTATATTCATCCTTAACTAACTATTTTCCACTACCTACTATATTCCATTTCAATTCATATTTTTTTCATTCCATATAGGTTGAATGTTTCATAAAAGCTTTGAAATTTTGCTACCATCACTTTCATAAATTTTAGGAACAAAATGTAAATATTTCTAGACTTTAGATTTCCTATACTACTCCACCTTAACCAACATTATTTTAGTTCCTTATTAATTTAAATGGAAGGTAGAGAGATTCCTAAGGTCAAGAATTTTATCTAGAAGACAATTAGTTATCTAACAGTCTTTCCAAAAAGAATCAAAAGAACCATCCCAAATCTTTCGAAAAGACTAGCTATTAGTATTACTAATAAAATTAAATTATAATAAATATTTTGTCATCTAAGGTTTGGTGATTTATAAAAATAATATATTTAATATGGATTAACTTATAATTGAAATGTTGGGAAAGATATCCTTAAACAATACTGGGAGTGCCTTCTCTATTTGTGTCTTTCCCTAAGGGCATTTCATTAAGAAAGAGATCACAAGGTGTAAAGATCGACTTTTAGCCTTAGTGGTAAGGTAATCAGACCTTGATCTTAGTCCTTAAGACAATAATAGATCTGAAACTAAATTAAAATGATTTGTAATGTTCAAAATAAATGAATTATAAGACCTAATACATGAAATGCAAATTTTTGAATGTACATAAATTGAAATCATAGTTTGCAAGCAGATCTGAGAAGTGTTAGTACACGTGTGTAGGGTAAACCCATAATAGTGGTGTACAATTTTGATGAGGAGGGAAATTTCTAAAAATGTCCACACATTCGAAATTTCATGTTTTTAAGGGTTCGTTCGAACTAGGGGGTTCACACGAACCCAAAAGAGGGGTTTGGTCAAACCCCTAGTTTGAGCGAACTCCCTTTTGCATGGTGGGTTTGCTCGAACCCTATGATGTCACGTTTCTTCATAGAAACGAATGGAAAATTCCAAAAAAAGGGGGTTCGAGCAAACCCCCCTTCACCCTTTCGAGCGAAGGGGGGTTCGCTCAAACCCCCCTTTTTCGCCCTTCTCCCCCTCTTCCACCAAATTTTAGCAATTTTTTGCCCTTCGAAGCTCGGGTTGAGGATGAAAATGGAGGATACTTCACAAACCCAACTGGAAGATGGTAGTCCTCAAAACGAGCTATCCAATGAATTAAATTTTAATATGTTTTGGGTGTATTATGTATGTGTTTTTTTAGTTTTATTAAACATAGGTTTTTCACCAAAAATCAAGCTCTCTGTTTTGCACATGTGGAAAAATAGCAGATTATCAAAATAAAAAATTTAAAAATACATTGAGGCTAGGTATTGATGTCCTTGATCCATTAAAAAAATAAAATTGAATTTTGATTCATACAGAAAAAGATGTTGTATTTAGTCCACCTATGTCTGAATTACAATTGGTTTGACTTTGAAACTCGATTAAGGAAAAAATATTCATTAAAAGACTATGAGACCAAATGAAAGTGCTAGATATCGTAGTTACAAATATAAATTCAAAAAAATTACAATTTTATCCTTCATAAAAAAAAAGTTATGTTGTATACGGTGAGCGTCACTTTTTAAAAATGTTGTTTTCTGAAAAAAAACTAGTTTTCGTGGGAGATGGAAAAAAAAGTGCAATGTAATTCCAAAATTTTTGAAAAAATAATTTTTAGAATCTATAGACAAAATGTGATGAGGCTCTATTTTGCATCATCTTCAAATTCCTCACGGTTTAGCCACTATAGGTTCCCGAATATGAAGATTTAGTTAAAAATAATAATTGTAGTGTCCGGTTTGGCCAAAAATTGAAAACCACTATTGTGGGATCACCTTGCACCTATCACAAAAAGTAGGTTTTGAGACCTGTTGAAGGACAAGTTTTCCCCTAGGTGAATAGGTCCTAATTAGGGCTTCTAATAACACTTTTGGTAGTCCTTTGATGTTGTATTTTAGCTTCTATTTTGCACAAGTCCCGCTGTTGGAAAATCAAAAATAAAGTCTGAAACCTAGTTTCTATGGCTTGACAACAATGATGATAACTTATGCAACAATGCAAAATTTCTCCAACAGATCTTCAATTCTTCCTCAACCTGTAATCTACACATACACAAAGAGAAAGATTGTTTTTTTTGAATGGGGGTTTTCCTTATTCAAACCTTAAGTTTGGTAAACCTTGATAGAAAGATAATCACAATAGAGAAGAAAAATGATGAATGAGCAATGCTTGCTAAAACTCACCACCCTTCAATGGATTCCCTTATAGAACTGAAGAAAAACAAATCTCTCTAAGGAACTTGATCTTGCTTTTCTCGATGGATTTGGAAACTTGAAAATGTTTGGATTCTTTAGGATCAACAATGTATGTTATCCTTCACATTGATATGACATGAACACACATAAGCTTTAACATGATGTTAGGACCTTGATTGTTGCAACAAATGACTAATAATTTTTTTCTTGAATGCTCTTAACAATAATATTTTCTCATAAGGTTGATCTCATAAAGTGTGTTAGGATGCTTATGTTCATAGAATAAGGAGTTTTTCATTGATACATTTTTTGGAAATGGAGCATGTGGGATGAGCACAAGGTGTTCAATCATGCATTCCAGTGTTGTCATTGATGTCAGCATTGTATCCCAGTATGAAGACCCTTATGCAGACTAGTTTGGATGGATTGAACATGTTTGAGGATGATAGTGAAAGACAATTTTACAAGAAGGTTTGATCTAGTGAAGATAATTATTGTGGAAATTGACTAAGTGTCAATACAAGTGATTCTATGTACAAGGGATCCAGTATTTGGGTCCACATTGGTCCACTAATGAAGATATTTCTCTATAATTCTAACATAATTTTTTTGGTTGATAACAAAACCTAATTCCAAAATTTTATCTTGTTTTGGATTCTAGTTTTGGATTTATGAGTAATAGTTTGGCTTGACGGTTACAATCATTTTTATTGGTGAATCTGTACTTCTCCGTGGATTGGATTTTGGCTTTGCCATTCTATGGAGATGTTGACAGGTTTCAATTGAATATATATTCCAGTTGGCATAGTATTTAGAGGTCTGCATGTCTGAATGTGGATGTACAGTTGGAAAATTTTGTAATTAGGTCATTACCCATTCCAACCTAATGAGTTTTGTGGGTTGTGGAGGTTGAGTATGTATTGATCTATTATGTGGGTTCTATTTAGATCCATACTGACCTATTTTTGAATTTTTATAAGGTTTAAATCTTGGTGTGAAGCATGTATATATGGATCTTGAGCTAACAAGTTATACTTTGCATATTACATCCAATTAGGCCGACCTAATTGATATTTTGTATGAAGTAAATATATATGAAGGATATTTTTGATGTTTTGTAGAGTGGTGATATAAGATAAGTGCTAGTAGATGCACATTGTGTGAATATAGAGTGAATGCAGAGTGTTGATTTAGAACAATATGAAGTTTGTTGAGTCTATATTCTGATCTTTAGTGGAACTGTATTCTAGCATACATTGTAGATGCATTTTGTAATAGTTCAAAACTTGGTTGTGTGCCACTATCTCTTCTATCTATTTCTTATTTAAATGGGCAATGATCTCAATTGGATAGTGCGTCTACTCATTGTGAACACTTATGTAATATACTCTAACCAATTATAATATATTATGAGCTAATACTTAGCATCAATTTTCCCATTTTAGGTTTTTTACATAAAAATAGTAGTGTTCATGTGCTATGTGATATTGTTGGATGTTTATAAGTTTTAATTGGTCTAAAGGAATACTAATTCACCCCCTCTTAGTATTCTAGGTGTTCAACAATTGGTATCAGAGTTTGGTTCCTTGGAAAGAGCTTAACCACTTGGAGAAAATCTTGGAGGTTGAACACATGGTTGTTAAAAGACTACCTGTTCTGTTGGAAGAGATTCCTAATATTGGATCTACATAAGAAGATTGCATATTTGACATAAATGGAGAACTCAAAGTTGCTCTTGAAGATCTGGAAAGAATCGAAGGTGAAAAAAAAGATTTAAAATAAAATGTCAAAGAATTAGATGAATGCTTCAAAAAATTGAGAGAGAAAATCAAGAAATTCAAAGAAAGGCATAAGAAGGTCAGTAAGCAATTGAAGCAAGCAAATGAAATAATTATTGCTATGAAGTGAAAGTTTAAGAAAGAAAAAGAGTTGAAGAATGTTTGAATGCAATGGTGAAAAGAAAATGTGAAGAAATCAAAAATCTTGAATAAGAAGTTGTGAATCTAAGATAATATATTAAAAATGTTGGACTCAAGGGAACACTGAGAGATGGGGATGAATCAGTGTTCAACAAATCTTTAACTCCATCAATCTAAAACTTGAAACCATTTTATCATTGCATTAAAGAAAATGTGTATGCATTCAAAGTAAATATTCATAACACCATAACAGACAATTTTTTTGCGTGGAAACCCTGTTAGGGGAAAAACCACGATGGAGGTTAATCCACAATTTGAGTACTCAAATATATTTTTCTACAAAAGGAATGCACTTGCATTCAGGCACACTGCCTAGAGCTCACTGCTCAAAAGAAAGAGGATTAATGCCATACAAAATTCATATTACAACCATTTGAAGGGAAAATTGAGATAGTAGCATCTATCTATGCCAAATTACAGTTTCGGTGAAGCTCTTAGATATTATTCTGGATCTGATAATCAAGTTCACACTATTGTACTATTGAATCTCACAATTCACACTTCTACACCACACACACTTATCCACACTCTAAAATGATAAAACCAATCTCTTATATATATCTGCAATCAAAGATTTATTCATCCATCAGTCGGCTTTATAAAATATTAAGTAACCTTCAACTTGTTGGCTAGATCCATCATTATGTGCATCCTCCAAAGTTGGATAAGACAAAGAGAGGACCCAAATAACACTTAATCAAGCACATAGACTTATGATTAATTATATCTTATACATCCACAATTACTATCCTTGTCGGGTCAGCCTTTTAGCACAGATATTCAACAAATTAGTTCACCGGATCTTCTAGATCATGTACCAGTGAGTGAACATCAAAACCAAGATACGACAAGTATCAATAGACCTTCCTTAGAGATCCACAATCCAAAATATCTGTCTAGGAAGGTGTTTAGATCAACTTTTATGCCTATTAGTCAGATGCCCTATTCTTTACTCTGTTCTACTGGTAGGAACCAAAATTATACTGCACATTCGGATAGGTTGGTTGGGTTTCCATCAATGACAACACTTTCAAGCCATATGCTAACGATCTCCCCAGCCATATACCAACAATCTCCCCCTTTGGCATTGATGGGAACACTTAGTGAAAAATGACTAAGTGTTAGAATCATTGTAGGTACACTACCAAAATTTTCACAGCACTTTCTCCCCCTGAGATTTATAAGGCACTATATTCTTTTCTTCCTTTTTAGGTCATGTGTATTCTCTCCTTTAGAGCATTTTTCACTTTATTCTCTCCCCCTTTCACATCAATGACAAAGCATGGATGCTATATGCTAAAAAGGCAAAAAGTGATATTGACAAAATAGAGACAAAACATGTGTTCAAAATCCTCAAGGCTTCAAAATTTTAACACATATATGCCTACGATTTCCTCCTTTGATCAAAACTTCAAAAACTTGAGAACAATTAATTGCTTCCTTTAGAAGATTATCTTATGGTTTTTCTTTACTTCTGGAAGGAACTTCTTCCAACCATCTATTGTAATTCCAATAATAATGATCAAGCTATTGTTTTTGGAAGTCTTGTTAATAATCTCAATGAGTGATTCAAGAATTGTAATTCCTTCTTCCATTTTTTCATCATTCTTCAATATTTCCATCATTTGTTGCAACCTGCATTCAATTAGATCCTTTACCTTCCAAAAATTTTCCACAAGAACATTTTTGGAGAGTTGATTTTTGGTGTGTCCTGACTATAGCTCCCGAATTATTTTCCTGATGATGTCATCTAGATCCTAAGATATGTCAAAAAAATTTCCAATGTCCTTAGAGCTCATTGATTATTTGTTGCACTCAATCATCTCTTCAGGTAGAATATCCTTCAGACTTTCCAATCTTATCTTATAGTGCTCAATATGAGCATTTAGAACTTCCACAATCAAGCCTTGATCATATGATGGTCTGACTGACCATAACCTTGCAATTTTTTGCATGCCACCTACACCTTGAATAAGCTATTGTAGCTTTTCTTTTGTCAGATATTCTTCTTCCTCACTACCTTTTTCTAGTCCAGATTCATTTTCTAGTGGATTCTCGGTTTCTTCATCAAATTCTTCGTCTGAAATATCCACAATTTCTTTATCTTTTCCTTTTCCCTCAATCCTAGGAACTTTGCTTTCCAGAGGGTTGTATTCAACAATTTCCTTTCCTCTTTTTTGTCCTTTATCAGTGCTATTGGAAGAGGAACCAACTTCCATTATTCTTACCGAAGGAGAAATATTGACTGCTCAACACTTTTCAAGCACATTCTTAAAGAAATTTTCAAATTCCAAATGCCAGTTAGCCAAGCTCTTAGAATAAGAGTATATTTGATTGCATATCAGTTTACTTGATTTCCATACTACATTGTCGATTTTCGGAAAGAAATTCAATAAATACATTACCAGACATATAATTAAAGTGCCAAACCTGAATGAGTAACCTGATTCCTTTGTCATTTGAACATTCTCCATGAGTTGATCCTTTAATAACCCGCATAGGTCAAAGTCCTGACCTTTAATTATCATTTTGTGAGCAATGTATACTGCGCCAACCGATGTAGATCCTTCTCAATTTCTGTAGAAGATTTTGTATGTTATTTTGTGTATAATGTACTTCGTAACAAGATTCTTGATTGTTGCAATCATCAAGGATCTTTGATCTTCTATTATTCCGGTTAGGGTTTTGACCTCTTTGTTTCAGATAGATTTCTTCCTGGGAACATCTCTGACTTTGCAAAATCCAGTTAAGTTCTCAATTGCCTCTTTTGAAATAATGTAAGGTTTGTCCAGAGTTAAAACATCATCATGCAATATGCTCAATATGAATTTCACGAATTCCACATTCTCAAAGTATGGAAACTAACTCCACAAATCCAAATTTCCATGCTTAGCTTCATTCAATTGCTTTAATTCATCAGGCAGTAACAAATTCTGCATAGACCTAATCTTTGCACTATTATATTCATCTAGAGTGATCGAGCCTTTGATTTGTTCCATTTTTCCTTTTCGTGTTTAGGGTTCGCAACCACTCACTAAATTGTATGAAGATTTTGAGAATAATTTGAAATACCTAATAGATTTCAAGATTTGCTGATGAATTGATTTTACTACTTTGTAATTTGCCTATCGAGTGCTCTCCTTCTTCTCTTCTTTGATGCAAAGTGATAAATTATGGCTCTGACTTGAATTTTTATAGCTCGCACATGTGCAATAAATGTATTTGCCCTAATTTTTTCAGAGACTCTGTTGTTCTAGACAGTGTCAGAAAAATCTTCTGGGAACCTATGAGTTGATTGAGTTCTCTTTGCTAAAGATAACCAAAATTTTTGTACATCATAGTTACACCTTCTTGACTATTTTATTCATTCTGGTACCATCCATAGACAGGGGAGGAAGGGTTTTCTTTAGAAGACTCCCCCTAGGCCAGTGGCCTGAAATAAATTACCAGAAGAGTTACCGGATGTAGGTTCCGGTATGGAACCATTTCCAGCATCAGAATCATTTTTCCTTACCCATTTCTTCTTCATCTAATCTCTGATTTTATCTATAGTTACCTTTTCTTTCCTCTTATAATTTTCCTCTATATTTCTGCCTCTATATACTGGACCTCTTCTATCTACATTTTTATTTCTATAGAATCTTGCAACGTGACCATACTTGTTGCAGTTGTAACACAATGATTTCTTGTCCTAACCAATCATTCCATTGACTTCTTCTAGATCTGCATTGATTAGCAATATGCCCAAATTTCCCACATGTATAGCATTCAACATTTCTTCTAGCAACAAAGTAATTGCACTCAATTGATTTATGACCAAACTTTTTGCAATTGAAACACTGACCAGAGAATGATGAGACTTTCATATTACTTCTAAACTAAGCAATCGTATGACCGAACTTATTATAGGAAAAACAATACCCATTGAATTTTTGTGCATTAGGTTGTCTTACTGGATATATTCCATTTCTATTCTATCTGAAATTCTTTTGTCTTGATTTGGAACTTTCTCCCTTTTCATATCCAAGACCTCTCTTATCATTTCCACTCTTTTTTCCTTGAGCCAACTCATCAAGCTTTACTGAACTGATCTTAAACTTTCCTTTGTATTCATTTGCAATGACAAGATCATTTCTAAGAGTAAAAATTTTCTTACCAAGTTCTTCTTCATTGTTTCTAGTTCTTTGAAGTATACTTTCCAACTGAGTGAGTTCACCTTTTATTCTGCTGCATTCATCAAATTTATCTTTCAAGGTCTGAGCAATATTTTCTTCATTTATCTTCCTTTCTTCAATTTCTTTAGTCATCTTCATTGTCATAGATTCCATCTCATGTTTTAGGTTTGTATTGTCTTTAGAAAGTTTTTTGCATTCTTCGGTTATCTCCTTCAAGGTTTGATTCAAGTGAGCATCATCCATGTTTTCACTTTCCTTTTGTTTGATCTGATCACAGAGATCTTTCCTCTTCACCTTGGATTTAACTATCTGATCCTTCAATGACTGGATGAATTTCTCAGTATCTCTAAGATTTTCTTTCAACTCTTGAACTTTTTCTTTAGACTGATCAAGGTCATCAAGTGCTACCATAAGCTGCTACTAAAGACTACTAGAGTCCATCACATTCCAAGATCCACCTCAATCTACAAAACTTCTTTAGAGGAACTAGATCTAATACCAATTGTTGGACTCAAGGGAGCACTGAGAGGGAGGGGGGTGAATCATTGTTCAGTAGATCTTAAACTCCATCAATCTAAAACTTGAATCCATTTGATCATTGCATTAAAGAAAATATGTATGCATTCAAAGTAAATATTCATAACACCATAACACAGATTTTTGTGTAGAAACCCTATTAGGGGGAAAACCATGGTGGACGATAATCCATAATTTGAGTACTCAAATATAATTGTTTACAAAAGGAATGCACTTGCATTTAGGCACACTGCCTAGAGCTCACTGCTCAAAAGAAAGAGGCTCACTTCCATACAAAATTTACATTAAAACCATCTGAAGGGCAAACTGAGATAGTAGCATCTATCTATGCCAAATTACAGTTTCGGTGAAGCTCATAGATCTGATTCTGGATCCGCTTTATGATTCTGCACTTTGCTTTGCTTTGTTCTACTCTTTTTCTGATTTTCACATCACTTATAATCAAGTTCACACCATTGTACTCTTGAATCTCACAATTCATACTTCTACACACGCACACACTTATCCACACTCTAAAATGATAAAACCAATCTCTTATATCTATCCGCAATCAAGGATTTATTCATCCATCGTCAACTTTATAAAATATGAAGTTACCTTCAACTTGTTGGCTAGATCCATCATTAAATCATTATGTGCATCCTCCAAAGCTGGCTAAGACAAAGAGAGGACCCAAATAACACTTAATCAAGCACAAAGAATTATAATTAATTATATCTTATACATCTACAATTACTATCATTTTCAGTTCGGCCTTTTAGCACATATATTCAACAAATTAGTTCATTGGATCTTCTAGATCATGTACCAGTGAGTTCACATCAAAACCAAGATACTGCAAGCATCAACAGACCTTCCTTAGAGATCCGCAACCCAAAATATCTATCTGGTAAGGTGCTTAGATGAAATTTTATGCCTGTTAGCCGAATGCCCTATTATTTACTCTGTTATGCCAGTAGGAACCAAAATTATACTGCACATTCAGATAGGTTGGTTGGGTTGCCATCAATGACAACACTTTCAAGCCATATGCTAATGATCTCTCCAGCCATATGCCAACTAAAAAATCACTTGGATTCATGAAGATAAATTCAAGATGAGCTCTACAAAACTTGAAGAAATGATTTCAAATTGAAAAGGATCTAGAGAAAATGGTGGATTGGGGTTTGAGATAAGAGAAATCTCAAAATTGGATCAAACTACAAGCCATCCTAAAAAGAAGAATGAAGACAAGAAGAAAAATGGCAAGATCTAGAATCAGTAGAATGAAGCTAGAAGACCACTAGTCAGATAACAAAATTCATAAAGGTACCAATCTTTTGATGGTTTATGTTATTTTTGCAATAGATTTGGACATAAGGCTATGGAATGTAGAAGCATAATGAATTAGAATGTTCCATCCTTTCTCTTGGTCAATGTTTTACATGCAATAGATTTGGTCAAAGAGCTAGTGAATGTAAAAATAAAATGATGAATGGCATTAACAATGGTAGAATGGTTCAATATTTCAATGGCCTATACTATACATGCAATAGATTTGGGCATAATCTAATCAATGTAGATCTAGAATGAATGGAAGCAAGATTGGTGAAAAGAATGTAATATGCTACAATTGCAATAGACTTGGACACATTTCTAAGTTTTGTAGGAATAGAAATATGGTGCAAGAGCACCAAGTTGCTTTCAAGCCTCCATGAGGCCATTTGTAAATAGTTGCTCTATTTTATGTATTGCATCTTATAATAAGGTTTATCAAACCATTTTATAGGTGTTTGAGTCTTAGGAAGTAATATTTGAAGTCATTTGTCAAATAATGTTTAAAGTTGTTCCATATTGTAAAAATTGTAAAAGTTGCTCAAGAAAGTTGTCAAGCAACTTGTCAAAAGTGTCATTAAGGTGTTTTTTCAACAAACTAACTAAAAGGTGGTTGAAAATAGCTGGTTTTGGTTGTAAATGTATAATTACACCCTCCAAAACTCGAATTGGAGAGGTTGGAGGGGTTGGAGACATTACTTTTGAAGTTTGAAGAATGAGAACCTCGAGTTTTGTATGCATTTTCTGATTTTTAGATTATTTTCAGGTTGAAGTTGTGCTTTGTACGGCCTGATATGGATTCAAATAATAGAGTATCATATATGGATGGAAATTTTTCTATTTCTAGTTTCCAATTCTTTTTGTATCATTGAATTTTATTGAGTTTTGTGGAAGATATGATTATTTTGGTGAGGGCAGGTTTGAACATTGCCTAGGGTTTGCAGTTTTGGGAAAAATGCAATAATTTTATTTTCCACCGTTGGATCTTCATAAAAATTGGAAGGAAAGTCTATAATTATGTGATTTGAAATCTCACCAAAGGGATTGGCTTCATTATTTTTTTTATGGAAGTTATTAATGACTGTTTGTTGCATTGAATTGTGGGTTGTTATGAGAATGATTACACTATGATCTAGAATGCACTTAATAATTCTTTGAGATGATTAATTTTATGAAAGTTGTGAATTAAATGGAATGTTGAGTTGTGAATCCTCTTGCTCTGCATCAAAATACAAAGAAGGATAATTCGGTAAAGAAGAATGATCCAATACAAAATATTGTTTTGATAGAGACAAAGAAAAAATGGACAAGATTTGGAAAAATAAGGAAGAGATAGAGGTTAAAGTGAGTCTATACCAGCATTCGGTACAGATTTTTCCTCTAGAAACTAAGTTGAGAGCTTTGGATTAGGGGGAGATTTAATGGAAATCTTTCTTCCCCCGAAAAAGAAATGGTGTTGATGCTTCAACACGAGGGTATGCAGTGTGGGTCAAAACTCTTCACCTATTGGTGAAAATTTTGATAGAAAATGTCATGATGTGGAGGTTTGTAGAGCATTTGAAGATGATTGTACATACAATTAAGGGTTTGAAATCTTTATCATCTGAAGAATTTATGGAAGATTAGATCACAACAAAAGGTTTATAAGTGATTAAACAACCAAAATTTATTTGCAATCAATTTTTCAATTAAAGAAGAGTTGGTGAAGAACAAAGTAGTGTAGTTGAAGTGATTGAGTCTTGATGTATGCAAACCCTTGTTGAAAAAGTGAAGTGAAAGGTATTTACGGTCTCTATTGCCCTAGTTTTTTAGAAATTACTTTGAAATATTTTTAGAAACTTGTGCAATGGCTACACCAAGGATTATGGATGTGTCTTAGTGACCCTAACCTAAGTTCAAGAAACATCCTAATAAATCTAAAGAGGTCAACCCAGATGATGCATTTTCAAGGGTTCTTTATGAATTCCTACACATAGAGGACATAAGGATATATGTTCATGGCAATTTATAAGAGTATGATCATTTAAAGCTTGGTGATGTGTGGGAAAATGAGCTCACTGGTGAGGACTTTACATTGAAGCCAAAGTATCAAGATTTGGTTGCAAAGAGACTTGATGTGTGGCAAGGGTTTCCCAAATTTTACGATGATAATGCTTGGATAAGGATTACTTTAAGCTGCATCTATGACAAGTTTGCATGGACGAATATGCCCGGATTGATCACAAAAGAGGTGATTAGAGAAGTTTTAAGGTTATGTTCAACTGGACCCGTTTTGGTACTCAAGTCAATGAATAATGAAGTAGTGATGGAACTTACTAGTGGTACATATGACAAGAGGGCATTGAAAGTGAAGAACATCAAAAACCCTATTGTGAAGTATACAGCAATGATGATTGGATATATAAGATTTACTTCTTAAACAAAGAAAACACTATTTCAGCCACTGCCATCAATACTACCTATGAAATGGTGGAGAAGGGGGTTGATTATGACCTATGTGAACTTTTGAGGTCGTAGCTCATGGAGAACCTACAAAAAAAAAAGGATTACAGGTATCCCTTTAAATATGGAACTTTAATCATATGTTTATTATTCTATTTATTGAAGGAACTCCCAAAAATAAAGAGTGTGGTATGGTTGAAAGGGAGACCTGTTGCACACCAAATAAGAGACTTCTTAAGAGGTTTGGGAGATTCTAAATCATAGGAATATTCCCTTGTGGCATTCTTTTCAGTATTCAAGAAAAGGATGCAAGAGAGGAAGAGAATTCCCTACAAGATGGTTGAGAAGTATAATAAGGATATCATCTTCTTGGTTTCTAAAGGTGAATACATTATACAAGTAGTACAGCTTGAAGAATAGTGTGGATCCCAAAAATGGGATATGAGATCACTGAGGATGATATTATAAGGTCTACATATTATATGTTAAGAAAACCCAAGGAAATATTTGAAGAGAGGTATGGGACTTATGAAGAGAAATCAATGGAGGTCCATCTAGACCAAAGAAAAATCACAAATAAAGAAAATAGTTGATAAAATATACAACATTTGCAAAATTAATTGGCCTCACACTAGAAAAAGTTGAGGTATCTAAGAATAAGTGTAGATTTCTTGGAAGCTCATCAATTATGAGGAGATCTGGTAGAGTAGCTACCACTCCTCCATCTACTCAGAATTTCTTCGAGAATGTACCTTCATCCAATGGAACAAAGAGGAAGGAGACAAGTTCTACAAAATAGACCAATGCTCTGGTGGAGGAGAAAACCTCTATGGTAAAGTATAAAATGAGGCCTAAGAAAGAAAAGGCTACTCCAACAGCACATCAAACTAGCTCGGTGAAGAATAGAGTTAAGACAAAATCTACCAGAGAACAGTACTTAGGTGTGAATGTGGAGGATGAAGAAGAAGAAGAAGGACCTCAATTGGTCTACAAGAGAAAAGGTGAAGCAATTGTTAAGAAGCATATTTTGGCATTGTGGATATTGATGAAGAGGAGAAAGTAGAAATGAAAAATAAAGAATTTGTTAAGCACATGAGAGAGAAGGAAAAAGAAAGAAAGAAAAGGACACTAGAAGAGAATAAGAATCAAAAGAAGAAATATTCAGTAAGAACCCATAGTCTAATGAAACTTGATGCACTTTTCAATTGTATTCTATAGGATGAAATGTTAGAAGAAATTGTAATTTATTATACTTAGGCTGACGAGGTGGATAAGGCCGACATAGTTGAAGCCATTATAAAATACATTATTGTTCTTGAAGTTGATATGAGGAATATAGAGAAACAAATACCTGCAGAATTATGGAATATTTTGATTAAGAGGAGATAGGAAGCAATAGAAGAAGAGGCCAAATTGAAGGAATATGTGTTGGAGAATATTAGTGCTCCTCTTCTAAGGAAAATAAAGCCACATTGGCTACATTATTCAATAAATAACTTAGAAGAAAACAAAGGGTGACAAACCTTATGGGAAGAGATCAAAATGATCTCAAGAGGCTCGGGAAGGAGAGTGTTGATAAAGTAGTAAGTCTAGCACAAAGGTTGGGAATGAATCCTAAGAATAAGGAATAAATTCTTGTGGAAATACTTACTCTAGAAGAGAATGTTGGAGATGATGTGAAAATAGATGATGCTCAACATGAGCATGAGACGGATGTAGGAGATGCTCAAGATAATATTCCTCCGGATGTGGAAAAGACAATAGAAGAAAATATTGAAGTTGAGAAGAATGTTGAAGGAGGAGCTATCGAAGAATACACTACAAAGGAGGATACCTCACAAGAACATCAAAATCCTCCTATGGTAACTAAAACACTTGTTTAGAATATTCAAGTTCAATAAAAGACAATTATAACTCCAAATAATACAAAATAGGTCATTGGTGATGGAGAAACAAAAAAAGAAAATGAGCAGAAGAATGAAGATGCCTCCAAAAATGAGGAAAAGAAAGAAGCAAAGGCACCAAGTAATACTAGTGATAATAAGAAGGAGCTGAAAGAGAAGAATGAAAAGGAATATGTTAAGGCAACTGGTGAATCCTCTAGCTCCTTTGGATATTATCTAAAAGATCTGTTGAACATACAATTTCAATTCCAACCGGTTGTGTCAGCATAATTACTACAACTACCCATGAAATAGGGGAACGTGGACTTGAGAAAAATCTTTCCACTCCACAAGCTTCAATTGGGAGATTCCTTTCATGCATCTATGCAAAAGGAAATAATTTAAACACATCAAAAGAGTGGAGAACCAATTAAGGAGGCAGTGAAGACCTTAGAGGAGGTCATACCCGATGCAACAATTGACAATTCACTCTCTGGTATGGAAAATCTAAAAAATTTAATTGATTCACTTAAAGAGTATGCCTCTAGATTGAAGGAAAAGTTGGAAAAATAAAAAGCTAAAAATATGGATGAGAAGAAGCTAATGAAAATCATGGAGAAGTGTGTAGAAGCACAATAAAAAATTCAAGAAAGTCTCAAGGGCGCATAGTCTTGTGTGGCTAAGGCCAAAGCCTTGTTCTAGTTTTGCATGAAGTGGCCTGGAGCCACAAAGAGCATTAAAGATGAAATGGACTAAATTGAGTCATAGATAAACAAATCTTATAGTTCATATGATCTAGCACAAGACTTAGATTTCCAAGGTCAACAATAGAAGACTTGCATGAGAAATAATTCCAACTACAAGCACAAAAATAAAAGATTATTATGCAATTTGGAAACCTTAGGAACTTGGTGAACTCAAAGTTCACATCTATTTCCAATTCCCTGGTAAGTGTTGATAAATCTACAAAGATCAATCTAGTACCCATCACTCTGGAAGAAGGGGAAGGTTTCTTAATGGAGATAGAAACCCAGTGCAGCATGCTTGGAATAGCCAAGAAGGTATGTGAGGATGAAAAACAAGAATGGAAAGTTCATCTTGCAAAGCTCCAAGAGTCAACCTCCTCTAATTGACAATGATTCTTTCTTTTTATATACGTTGAATTTATTGTTTCAAACTCCAATGTATATATGTAGATTGTGTAAATTATTTTACAATGTAAGTTTTTGAACTAGTTATGGTGTATAGTTCTCTTAGGGGGAGTTAGTTCAGTTTTTCAGTTTGAATATATGGACATATTTTTCAAGGGGAGATTTGGTATGTAAGAAGATTTGTAGTTAGTGTAAAAAATTTAGAGAAAATGCATTAACAAATTATAATGAAACCCTAACAAACACAATAGAGCATAAACTAGCATGAAAATCAAATCAAGAAAGCAAAGCAAACTGATCTCCAAGCTATATTTGATTTATCTCCATTTCTCTTCTCCACTTGCATGAGAATGCGAGATTTTGAAGGATTGAATGATTTGATATGTTGATGTTAATTAATCATTTTTGTAGCATAATGATAAGATGGAGATGATAGAGGAAAAATAGATAGATAGATGAGAAGATTGGAGGAAATTTTGGTAGAGTGTGGATACTAGAAGAATATTATATGCTTGAATGGCTTGTGAAGGGCTAGATTTATAGGCAAGAGCTGATAAGATTCGATGGCTAAGATTTAAAGTCAATTGTGTGATGTGTATGTCTAGGATTAAAAGTTGATTTTAGTGTCTATGACACACATTAAGTGGGTTATGACATGAGGCTAAAATTAGGATGTGAGGGAATAATTGGGATTCTTTTATTTATTTTGGAGGAAAAGATTCCTATGACGCACAATGAATGGGGCTAAAATAGGATGTGAGTGGGAATCTCATAATTTAAATAATAAAATTATTTGAATTATTTGTGCATGTGAATATTTGTAGTCATGTGACACATGTTGCAATGTGATAAAAGTGAGGGATTAATTCAAATATTTAATTTGAATTATTTTAAGACATGTGAAGAGGAATTAATTAAATAAATGAGATTTATTTAATTAATTGGAAAGGTGATTAAGTGAGATAAACAGGATAAGGTAATGACCTAGGGTAAAATATTACAAGGTAATTGACTAGGTAATGTTATGACATAGACAATTTTGGGTGTCTACAAGATTATTGTATACACCCTTTGCCCTTGATGTCAAGGGGGGGGGATAATTTTTGGAGATAATTTTCGCATTTTTCCATCAATGACTAAGGGGGAGATTGTTGGAAGAATAAGGAGTTTTTTATTGATGCATTTTTTGGCAACATGAGCATGTGGGATGAGCACAAGGTGTACAGTCATGCATTGCAGTGTTGTCTTTGATGTCAATATTGTATCCCAGTATGAAGACCCTTATGTAGACTAGTTTGGATATGTTTGGGGATAATAGTGAAAGACAATCTTGCAATAAGGTTTGATCCAGTGATGAAAATTATTGTTTAAATTGACTAAGTATCAATACATGTGATTTTGTGTACAGGGCATCTCGTATTTGGGATTTGAATTATTTTAAGACATGTGAAGAGGAATTAATTAAATAAATGAGATTTATTTAATTAATTGGAAAGGTGATTAAGTGAGATAAACAGGATAAGGTAATGACCTAGGGTAAAATATTACAAGGTAATTGACTAGGTAATGTTATGACATAGACAATTTTGGGTGTCTACAAGATTATTGCATACACCCTTTGCCCTTGATGTCAAGGGGGGGGATAATTTTTGGAGATAATTTTCGCATTTTTCCATCAATGACTAAGGGGGAGATTGTTGGAAGAATAAGGAGTTTTTTATTGATGCATTTTTTGGCAACATGAGCATGTGGGATGAGCACAAGGTGTACAGTCATGCATTGCAGTGTTGTCTTTGATGTCAATATTGTATCCTGGTATGAAGACCCTTATGTAGACTAGTTTGGATATGTTTGGGGATAATAGTGAAAGACAATCTTGCAATAAGGTTTGATCCAGTGATGAAAATTATTGTTTAAATTGACTAAGTATCAATACATGTGATTTTGTGTACAGGGCATCTCGTATTTGGGTCCACGTTGGTCCGCTAATGAAGATCTTTCTTTGTTCTTCTAACATAGTTTTGTTGGTTGATAAAGCTAGCCAATTATGTCTAAGGTTATGGGATCATGTAGGCCTCATCCACAATAACCTCTCTCGGTTTTGATAGCTCCAAGTTGTTTTCCTATGGTGAAGAGTTTTCAATTGATAGAAAATGGGTCAACTGCATGTAGTGTAAAGTTGCAAAGTGGTGTAACTTTCATTCTATTTTGTGTACAATCTAACTAACTATTCCAACACATCTAGATGGGTGGTTTTATGCTTGGAAAGGTCTTGTCTCACACTCAAACATGTCAGAATAGTTTGAGCTACATTTTATCGATGAAGTCTCTTAAGAGACCAAAGTGCAAAGGGGCACAAAAATTTGATGAGAGATTACTCAAAAAATTTGGCACTTAGAAAAAAAAATTCAAGGCTATGGTATCATGTAGGGCCCATCTACAATAACCTCTCTCGGTTTTTGATAGATCCAATTCGTTTTCCCATGGTGAAGAGTTTTCAATTGATGGAAAAAGGTTACTTTCATGTAGTGTAAAGTTGCAAAGTGGTGTAAGTTTTGTTTTGATCTTCGTACGATTCAACTAATTGTTCCAACACATTCCTATGGGTGGTTTTATCCTAGGAAAGTTCCTTTGCACCCAAACATTGATACATTTGAACTCAATTTCTGACGAAAGTTCGTCAGAATTTTGATGCCCTATCATCAGAGGAATTTCGTCAGAATTTCGACAAAATTTGAAACGTCGAAATTTTGACCCACCATCATCGGCTAGGTCAAAATTTTGACGAAATTTCATCAAAATTCCAACGCCCTTTCATTGGAAATTGAGTCAAAATGTATCAGTGAAATATGTCGGAACAGTCTAAGCTACATTGTACTAGTGAAGTCTACTTTGACGAGCAATTTCTCAAAAACCATGGCATGTAGAAACATTCTTTCTAAGTCCATGAGATCATGTAGTGCCCCTCTATAATAACCCCTCTCATTTTTTGATAGCTCCAAGTCGTTTTCCAGTGGTGAAAGTTTTTTTTATGCCACAAAAATTATCAGATGCATGTAGTGTAAAGTTACAAGGTAGGCTTCTTTTTGTTTTGTTCTTTGTGGGGCCAAACAATTAGCACCAACATGTTTAGGTGGGAACATCTACACTAGGCATGGTCACAGTCATTCATTATAAAAGGTTCATAGTCTTTCCTATTCGAAGGGTCACAACTTTACGACTTTGAAAAGTCAACCAAATTCATATTATCACTATTTGTGAGAGCCTAAATTTATTTATTTGCATATTTTTAGATATGCTTGAGGAAAAGGAAATTCTTGAACTTTTACTTGGTTTTGTTTCTGTCATGCACAACTCTTGAAGAAATTTATTGACTATTGTAAGCATGCAATTTTAACTTTTCAAGTTGCATTCTTCTAATTATTGGGTTTGAATTTATGTTTAGAAATAAGATGAATATATATGAAATTTTTTGTTGGTAAGGTTGATTCATGGTCTCTTAATCTCCAATAATCCAATGCCCTTATGATCTTTAATAAGACTTGCACGCCTTGAGTTTTTGTTTGTGAGACTTAGTTGTTACAATTTTCCATTTTCTTAAATTGTCAATAGTTTTATGATGTTTTCTTTATGTACATTGTTGGATGTTGTCATTGATTTCAACACTATTAGCATTTTAATCTACTTAAGGTTGTATATGTCGAGGAGATTGAGAAAATTGTAAAAATTATAGTACATGCAGTCAGTGGAGCTGAAGAGGTTAGAATGTTGGAAAGCTTTGTGTGTTGAATATTTGAAGGTGTGCTTCAAAGGGTTTGGTGTTGAACCTTTCTTGAATTTTGTCCAAAATTTTTAGTGGTGCGCATGAAGTTTTGTGTAATTTATGATGATCTGTGTGCCTATAGTTATTCAGTCTCTGTAGATGGTGTTCTTGGCCAATATTGTGGTGTTAGCATGTTGCGGATCCATGAGGATTAATATTTTATTGTTTGGAATGTTTGGAGATGTTTGTTTGTGTCCTCACTATGTTATGGCTGACTTGTGTTGGTACGCATCAAAATTTATTCATGAATCAAGGCCAACACTTGTAATTTATCCTTTATTTGTGGCCGAATAAATAGTGGATGCAAATCCATGTAGTGGATGTATATAAAAGATTGTTTTCCTCCTTCAAAGGGGAGGTCAAGTGTACAAGTGATGTACAAGTGCGAATAAAGGTCAGATCATTTAGAGCAGAGTGTGGAAGAAAATGAAGAGGTTTTATTGAGCCTAACTGGAACTGTAATCAGGCTTTTGCATAAGCTATTTTCTCAGTTCAAATTCATCAGATGGATTTAATCTAATTACTGTATGTAAGGTAGTGAGCCTTCCCTTTGAGCAGTGTTCTCTAGGCAGTGTACCTGAATGCAAGTGCATTCTCTTTTATTCTTCATTATACTTCTAACAGGGTATAATCTTGTGGAGTAACATCCACCGTGGTTTTTCGCCTAACAGGGTTTCCACGTATAAAATATTGGTGTTCATGTGTCTCTTATGTTTTTTTTCTTATGCTTGCAATGTTGATTATCAGATCTATGATATAAGGATTGGTTAATGTTGTATAAAATTGATTTTGATAACAATTGATTCTCCCCCCCTCTCAGTTGTCTATCCTTGTTTTGCCAACAATTGGTATCAGACCTAGTTCCTTTGAAGAAATCCTAACTTGAGGTGATCTGAGATGGCATCATTTAAGAAGGATAGTCCTATATTCGATGGTACAAACTACTCTCTATGGAAAATCAAGATGGAATTTCATTTGAGGTGCATTGGTGAACCTTTCTGGCAGATGCCACAAATTGCATATAATATTCCTCGGAATGGTTCATCCTCTGAAGATGAGATCAAGCAAGTAGAAATTAATACCAGGTCAGTAGAAACACTAGTGAGTGCTTTGACAGATTCAAAAATGACAAATGTGATGGGATTGAAGACTGCATATCAGATTTGGATAAAGCTGGAAACAATATATGAAGGAGATGCACTAGTTTAAAGTGCTAAGCTATGAAGTCTAAAAGGAAAATGGGAGAGCTTGAAGATGAGTGAAAATGAGAACATCTTTTCCTTCTCGCATAAGATAAATGAATTGGTGATGGACATTAGATGCGTTGGTGGAACTATTAATGATGATGAAATTGTGGCTAAGATACTTAGATCTGTGCCCCTTCCTACAAGACAAAAGCTCATGCTATTGATGAACTCGGAATAGTGAAAAATATTACAACAAACATGTTGATTGGAAATCTTGTTGCATTTGAATTAAGTGAATTTGGTGAGTCTGCTCCTAAGACTGAATTTTCTTTCAAGGCAACTGTATTCAGGAAAAAGAGATATGATTCAGGAGAGAGTTCCCAGAGAACATTCAGATATGAAGATGAAGAAAGGGAATTGGAAGAACTGGAAGCATTGATTGTGAAAAGAGAATCAAGAGTTCATGGTAAGTACAAAGGAAAGTTACCTATTAAATCATTTTCTTGCAGTAAGATAGGTCATTTTGCTTCTAGATGTCCTGAAAGAGTTTCAAAATATAAGCCTGAGAATACTAGATTTCAAAGAAAGTGATATTATGTTGAAGAAGGTGTAATTGATGAAGAATGTGATAAAGAAATTGGAAATGAAGATGAATGGGTATTTATTTCTATCAAATAAAATGGTCAGGTGTCCACTGAATCTGCTAGTAATGTAAATGTTGAGAAGGCTCTTGCAGCCAAAGTTGAAGAGAAATATGAGTGGGTAATTGACATTGGATTCTCACATCATATGACTGGTGACAAAAGAAAATTTGTAAGCTTGGAAAACTATGATGGTGGTGTAGTCAGGTTCAGTGACAACACTTCTGGTGTGATTCGTGGCAGAGGTACTATTTTTTTTGGTGGTAAGCACAATACTGATGATGTTCTTTATGTAGAAGGCCTAAAGCATAACTTGTTGAGTGTTGAAAAAATGATAGAAAAAGGCTACAATAAGCAGTTCAAGAATGGTAAGTGAAGAATAATAGGAAGTTTAGGAAATATAATTTCTTCAGGAACAAAGAAAAAAGGTAATATCTTTCATTTAAGTACTGCTAGTCAAATTTGTTTGATTGCTCAAGTTGATGTAAGCTGGTTATGTCATGTGAACTTTGATAGCATTGTCAAGATAAGTTCTACTCAAGCAGTCATAGATTTACCTAAGTTAGTGAAGCCTAATAACACTATGTGCAAGGAATTTCAGATGGGAAAGCAAACAAGAAATTCCTTCCGGAGAAAACAGTACAACTCTAATGGAGTACTGGATTTGATACATACTGATCTATGTGGTCCTTCTAGAATCAAAAGCCTACAAAGTGAAAGGTACTTTATTTTACTCATTGATGATTATTCTAGAATGATATGGGTCGCTTTCTTGAGAGAAAAAATATGAAGCACTAGAAAAGTTCAAAAGTTTTAAAGCTATGGCAGAGAATGAGACAAGTCGAAAGATCAAATGTCTAAGGTCAGACAGAGGTGGTGAATTTACTTCATAGGAATTCAATTCTTTCTGTGAAGAGCATGGAATTCAAAGACAGCTATCTGCTCCCCGGACCCCTCAACAAAATGAAGTTGTTGAAAGAAAGAACAAAACCGTTCTAGACACTGCTAGAACCATGATGCTGGAAGCAAATGGTCCTCATTTCTACTAGAGAGAAGTTGTAGGTACTGTTTTGTATACTATTAACAAGGTGAATGTCAACAATAATTCTGGTAAGACACCTTTTGAGCTATGGTTTTCTTATAAGCCTATTGTCAAATACTTCAAAAAATTTGGAAGAAAATGCTACATCAAGAGAGATGATGATATAGGTAATTTTGATGCTAGAAGTGATGAACGAATCTTCCTAGGATACTCTACTAAAAGAAAAGCTTACTAGTGCTTTAATAAAAAGTTGAAGAAAATGGTTGAAAGTAAAAATGTTAAGGTTGATGAAGATATTGGTAAATCATCCAAAGTCAGTGATTATGATTCAGATGATCAACATGATGATGCTGAAAATGATGCTCAGACACAAAACCAACTTTAAATTGTTCCGGTGAATCAAGAAAATCAAGAAGCAGAAATAAGAAAAAGTGCAGAAGAAAGATCACAAGAACAAGAGGTAAGAGAAAACTTCAAAACTCCTAAGTATCTGAGAAGAAATCATTCTGATAGTTAGATCATAGGAGACAAAACCAAAGGTGTACAAACTAGAAGAAGAATTCTAGAAGAATATTTTCTAATTTCTAAAGTTGAACCTAGAAACATAAGTGAAGCATGCAAAGATGAACATTGGATGAAAGGCATGAAAGAAGAATTGTTGCAGATACAGAAAAATAATACATGGGATCTTCTTCCTAGACCTCAAAACAAAAATGTGCTTGGAACCAAGTGGGTGTTTCGGAATAAGCTGAATGAACAAGCTGACGTGGTTAGAAACAAAGCAAGATTGGTCTAAGGTTACTCACAAATGGAAGGTATTGATTTTGTAGAAACTTTTTCTCCTGTTGCTAGAATTGAGGTTGTTAGACTACTTCTTGCTTATGCTACTTTAAAGAACCACAAATTTTATCGGATGGATGTGAAGTCAACATTTCTGAATGGTGAACTAGAAGAAGAATTTTATGTTGAACAACTAGATGGATTTCAGTTGACTGATGAAAAGGACATGGTACGTTGATTGAAGAAATCTCTATATGGACTAAGCAAGCTCCTAGAGATTGGTATGCTAGATTGGACAAATATTTATTGAAGCTTGGATTTAGTAAAGGTACTGTTGACAACAATTTGTATTTCAAGTTGGATGAGAACAAATAATTGATCATCGAAGTCTTTTTTGATGATATTATCTTTGAAGAAGATGATGATTTTTGTATGAAGTATGCTGATGAAATGAAAAGTGAATTTGAAATGTCAATGATAGGAGAACCAAAACTATTTTTGGGATTGCAAATCACTCAGTTAGAAGATGGGATCTTTATATCTCAGTCCAAATATGTAAAAGAGTTACTGAAAAATTTTGGCATGGAAGAAGCAAAGCCTATTGGTACACCTATGGTGACTGGATGTAAACTCAAACAGACTAATAAATCCCCTAAATTAAATCAAACAAGGTATAGATCAATGATTGGTAGATTTCTCTACTTGACTCAGACAAGGCCAGATATAATGAATTTTGTGTGCATGGTTGCTAGATTTAAAGTTGATCCTAAAGAGTCCCATGTGACTATTGTGAAAATAATATTCATATATCTGAAAGGGATAGCTGATCTTGGTCTTTGGTATCCGAAGAATGATGATCTTACTCTAAGTGCTTTTACTAATGTTGATTGGGCAGGAGATATAGATGATAGGAAGAGTACCAATGGTGGTGCATTCTTCTTAGGTAAGAAGTCGGTATCTTGGTTAAGCAAAAAGAAAAACTCAGTTTCCTTATTTGCTACTGAGGTAGAGTACATTGTTGTTGCAAATAGTTGTACCCAAGTACTATGGATGAAGAAAATGTTGAGAGATGTCAAAATTGATTATGAAGAACCCATTGCTATATTCTATGAAAATTCAAGCACCATTAACATTTCTAAGAATCAAGTATTGCATTCAAAGACAAAGCATATATCCATCAAGTATCACTTCTTGAGAGACAAAGTAAGTGACAAAGAAGTCAGACTGGAGTACATACCTACCAAAGAGAAAATTGCAGGTATCTTTATAAATTCATTGCCTAAGGATACTTTTGAGTACCTTAGAGGCAATTTAGGGGTAATTTTCCCTCCTAATTAGAACTAAGATGCAGGTATTTGCATCAGTCCATGAATTGATTGATATATCATATTCTGGATTGATGTTGTGGTGATTGCTACTCAGGGGGAGTAGTCAAATTTTTTCAAGATTGAAATTAGAGCATATGTACCCTTGCCATTGATGTCAAAGGGGGAGAGAAACAATGTGAAAAAATGTGAAAGAAGAAGGAAACAAAAAGTGCATAATCTCAGGAGGATATTGTTGAAGAAGAGTTAGTTGGGTTGATGGTATTATTTTTCACATCATGTGTTGCCATCAATGCCAAAGGGGGAGATTGTTGGATATTGTGGTTGTGTTGATACATTGTTGTCATTGATGTCAACACTATTATCATTTTAATCTACTTAAGGCTGTATATGTCGAGGAGATTGAGAAAATTGTAAAAATTATAGTACAGAAAGCTAGTGGAGCTAAAGAGGTCAAAATGTTGAATATCTCTATGTGTTGAAGATCTGAAGGTGTGCTTCAAAGGGTTTGGTGTTGAACCTTTCTTGAATGTTTTTCTGAAATTTTCAGTGGTGTGCATGAATTTTTGTGGAAGTTATGATGATTTGTGTTCCTATAGTTATTCAGTCTCTGTAGATGGTGTTCTTGGCCAACATTGTGGTGTTAGCATGTTGCGGATCCATGATGATTAATATTTATTGTTTGGCATGTTTGGAGATGTTTGTTTGGGTCCTCACTATGTTATGGCTGACTTGTGTTGGTACACATTGAAATTTATTCATGTATCAAGGTTGACAGTTGTAATTTATTCTTTATTTGTGGCCGACTGAATAGTGGATGAAAATTCATGTAGCGGATATATATACAAGATTTTTTTCCTCATTTAAAGAGGTGATCAAGTGTACAAGTGATGTAAAAGTGCAAATAAAGGTCAGATCATTCAAAGCAAAGTTTCGAAGTGTTTGAAGAGGTTTTAGTGAGCCTAACTGGAACTGTAACCAGGATTTTGTAGAAGCTATTTTCTCAATTCAAATTCATCAAATGGATTTAATCTAATTATTGTATGTAAGGAAGTGAGCCTTCCCTTTGAGCAGTGTGCTCTAGGCAATGTGCCTGAATGAAAGTTCATTCTCTTTTATTCTTCATTATACTTCTAATAGGGTATAATCTTGTGGACTAACATCCACCATGGTTTTTCCCCTAACAGGGTTTCCACGTATAAAATATTGGTGTTCATGTGTCTCTAATGTGTTGTTCTTATGCTTGCACTATTGATTATCAGATCTGTGATATAAGGATCGGTTAATGTTGTATAAAATTTATTTTGGTAACAAATGATTCACCCATGCCCTCTCAGTTGTCTATCCTTGTTTTGCCAACATACATAATACATGAACCATGAAGCATACAAGCAAATGGTAGTTGTAGTGTCAAAAAAAGTTATCCTTTTTCACACTTAATTTGTATAATTGACATAAATTTGAATTAAAATGGGTCTTAAAATTTCCTTTGCAAGAGTGTTGTAAAGTGTTGTAACACACTTTCACACTTTTCTAGGGTTTATTTAATGAATTAAGTCTAATGGGCCCCTTTTAATGAAATATACCTAATTATGTGTATCATATTTATGGTGTTGTAAATTATTGTAACACACTTTCACACTTATATAGGGCCCTTTTAATTAATTATGGTTAATTGGAGTTAATTAACCCCTTTAATTCAAATTTAAGCCTTATTTATGACACCTCTCGAAGATCTATCTTGACATCCACAATTCAAATTGCATAACATTTAATGGGAAAATCAGGGTCATGGAAAATGGTGTCAGGACCCATTCACCCTAGGTGGAGAATGGGTCCTCCATCTATAGGACCCCCCTTTATCAGTTGATTCTAAATGGGGTTTTAGTGATCTTTCCATCCCCTGGGGTTAGATCTTGGAAAACTGAGTCAGGACCCATTTTCCCTAAGTGGAAAATGAGTCCTCCCTTAATGAGTGTTACCCGTCAAATTTTTACTTAAAAAATGAAATTATTCCCTCTAAAATAATTGAGTTTTTAATGATATTGCGGCTTCCATAAGCTTTATAACCTATTCATGACCATGCCAAATTCCCTAACCAAATCGCTAGGTTCTAAAGTTTTGAAAATGTTTGACCGCTTGACCTATTTGTAGCCCTCGAAGTTTCAAGTCTCATCCAATGATGTCCCATGTAGTTGGCGTATCATAGGTTCTTAAAACTTTAGAACTCCTGACAGATGGTTACAAAGTTTTATTTCTCAGTGATGGGCCAACTTCGACGGGATGCATGAATTTTGAAGTGTCAGCTCATTTAATGGCTTGTACAGTGCCTTTAAGGGATGTCTTTTCAAATGCTTTGAAATGCCAACTTGCGTTTTAAACATAATATTTTAAATCCTCCAAAAGGACAACTCTTAAATAAGGAGGGTGGCAAAATGGATTTTGTAGTAGGTTGGCACATTTTTTCATGGAAAATAAATGGTCACTACTCATCGCTAAAGTTAAGTGAGCCTGCATATGAGGAAAGGTGGAAGCATTTCCAAGTTTAGAGTTTTCTCAAAATGGTACTTCTAGCTAACATTAGGGAATGGGAAGATTAACTTGTGGTCATCATTCAACAAGATTTGAATTGCCCTGAAGAAGAGCAACTCAACATCATTTCTTAGTTGCGCTCAATGGCATGGAAAGAGAAAACCACCTATGCCAATTACAACAAGGTGATTTTTTGTTTTAGAAGAAGAAGAAGAACGCGCTAAATTTCACAATTTAGTTATGGAGATGCAATTAGAACTATATAGAGTTTTAGAACCTCCAGTGGTTTAATAACATGCATAAAATATTTTGTGACATGTAATGATGATGTTTATTCTAAAACTATTTTCATTTCAAAATATTTCTTGGCTCTAGTCATTTTCAAGACCATTATTTTTGTAATGTAACAGTTTTGGGTGTGCCTATATATGAACCTCCAAATGTAAAGAGGAAAGGGAGGGTAGTTTCAACTTTTGAGTGCATTTTGATTGTACAGGGTGTGGGGTCTATGAATCCACATTTTTGACATCAGAGAAATAAAGGAATATATTTCTAAATCTATGTATTTATTAATGCTTGATATGATCATGAATGAATTATGATTCTTCGTGGTTATTCTTCAATGTTTATCTGTTACCTATTAGGATGTGTATATTTTCATCTCTAAGACTTTTTGTTCAGATTAATTCATCTATTAAAAGAGAAACTATCACTTTTCTTTACTTATTTCTCGCGTATGAATGTGAGACAAACGAACCTTGTGTCTTTTTTTTTAAATCTCTTGCATCTACTTTCATGGTTATGGGTAGGTGTTAGTTACCTTTCCTGCTTTCAAGTTAAAAGCATACCTTGTGTCTCTATTCATTGCATATTATTCAAAGGTAGTTGTGCCTTGTAAAATAAGTAGAGAGCACATGTAGATATCACCGCAAGTGACTCAACTATTGGCTAGGTTGTCATTTGTGTGGGCCAAAGTTAATTAATTAAAGTGACAAATCTGTAAACCAATAGATTTTTGGTGACTCCGCTAGGGAGATCTTGATTCGAAAGATTAGTGCTTTCATTCCTCAAATTTTGAAGATATCTTTATGTGCAGGGAGATTGGTGACTCTGTTTCAAATTGAAAAGATTATGATGCAAAATCAAAATATTCAAAAAAATGGGAAGAAACTCAAACCTACCATTCCATAAGTCCTTGCTATGGATGATAAAGTGCTTCATGACTTTTGGGAACACTGTAAAGAGAGCATTGTTGAAGCTACAGAAATAGGGTTGAGTGTTGAAGAGGATCACAAATCTGCACTCTTGTTAAGAAGTCTTCATGTTAGGTTTTTCAAGCTGAAGGAGCTTGAAGAAAGAAAACATTCACTGCAAGCACAAGAAAACAAGATAAGGCAACTCCAAGAAGAACTATGAGTTGATGATTCCTCAAAACTCTTTGTTCCTTTTTTCTTTTCATTTTCTGATGCTCAATAAATGATGATAATAAAGCATCATGAAAATTTGACCTCATTCAAAAGGAATAGTTATAATCAAGATAGTACTGAAAGAGCTGCAAATCCAGCAATAAGTGAAGTTGACAATGAATGGTTGAAAATTCTTTCTTCTCCAGAGTTAGAAACTTTTAATTTTGAAACTGTTGAGGATCATTTTTCTTCTGAAGGATGTGAAAATAAAAGTTTCTAGATTGACACACAATAAGAGTACACATCTTTTGAGTTTTATGACCAAGTTGATAAAAATGAATCATCTCAATCACAGGTCGGTGATGAATATTCCTTTGAATCATTTCATTTTGAAGATGAGAGAAATTTGGTTACCATAGCATTTGGAAATGGAATTTGTGTTGAAAGTGAAATGAATGACTATTTAATTGATGATTCTTTGAGATCTAAAATTATAAAAGAAAAATAAAATTTTGAAAAGAAAAAGAATGGTCAAACTCACGAGAAGTTAAAAGTTTTGAATGTTGACCCTCTTTATGAAGAAGAGATTATATTTAAATTCATATTGAATCTATTGAAGGAAAATGTGTGTGTGTTTAAAGCTTTGAGTATTGACTTATCTACCTCTTTAGTTGTAGATAAATAATTTTTTGATTTGATTACAATAAAAGAAGATGAAATTCCTTTAATAAAAAAGGATCCTATGTTTTATGAGGCTAATATTTCTTTCAAACTAGAAGCGAGACAAGATATTAAGAGTGGGAGTATTGAAAGTGATGCAACTTTTATGTCTGAGAACTCCAATTGTCTTTACTTGCAATCAAAAAATGGAACACTTTTTTGTAGTTCATTGTTCAGTCATGAAAACATAGTCAATAATATATAGAGAAAGCATCAGAAAGTTCAAGAAGATTCAAAAGTATTTGATGAAGAATGGTTGTTTGGAAAGCATCTTTACGAGTCATTTCATTCCAAAAGTTTCAGCTTTACATTCATAGCTCTAAATATATTAATAATTTTGTAGTTGCTTCATGCATGCACACCTCTATTTCACAATGGTATTTATTTCTCCATTTCGGTCAATAGTTTTACATAGTCTTTTGGGAGTTAGAGTATTACACTTTGTCTAAGTGCATAGGTGTCTTAGGCCACTTTTACTTCGAGTCTTTTGGTTTTCTCCCACTTTTTATTTGCTCATTTTTGGTTTGTGCCTTGTTCCCCTCCACCCCATCTGCGAAGCAGCACCTAGTTCTCCTGCCTTTCTTTCGACTCCATTTCCCAATGGACTTGGACTGGTCTACCCCAAGGTTCTGGAGTTCTCTGCATTTTCTTCAAAAATTCAATCCCCAATCAAAGCCAATGTTACCGATCAAATTTTTACTTGAAAAATGAAATTCTTCCCTCTTAAATAGTCGTGACCCTACCAAATTTCCTAACCAAATCACCAAGTTTTGAAGTTTCAAAAATTCCTGACCCCCTAGCTTATTTGTAGCCCTCAAAGTTTCAAGTCACATGCAATGATGTCCCATGCAGTTGGTGTATCGAAGGTTCTTAAAAATTTAGAACTCCTCACAGATGGTTATAGAGTTCTATTTCTCAACAATGGGGTGACCTCAATGGGATGCACGACTTTTGAAGTAAGGGATGTCTTATAAAATGCTTTGAAACGCCTAACTTGAGGTTTAAACATAATCTTTTAAATCCTCTGAAAGGATATCTCTTAAATAAGGAGGGTGGTGAAATGGATTTTGTAGTAGGTTGGTATAGTTTTTCATGGCAAATAAATGGTTACTACTCATTGCCGAAGTTAAGTGAGCCTGCATATGAGGAAAGGTGGCAACATTTCTAAGTTTATATTTTTTCTCAAAATGGTACTTCCAGCTAATATTAGGGAATGGGAAGATGAACTTGTGCCCGTTGTGCAACCAAATTTGAATTGGCTTGAAGAAGAGAAACTTGACATCATTTCTCAGTTGTGCTCAATGACATGGAAAGAGAAAACCAGCTACATTGAGTACAATAGGGTGATTTTAATTTTAGAAGAAGAAGAAGAACACACTGAATTTCATAATTTAGTTATGGAGATGTAGTTAGAACTGTACATAGTTCTAGAACCTCCACTGGTTTAATAACATGCATAAAATATTTTGGGACATGTAATGATAATGTTTATTCTAAAATTGTTTTTGTTTCAAAATCTTTCTTGGCTCCAGTCATTTTCAAGACCGTTATTTTTGTAATGTAATAGTTTTGGGTGTACATATATATGAACCTTTGAATGTAAAGAGGAAAGGGGGGGATAATTTCAGCTTTTGAGTGCATTTTGATTGTATAGGGTGTGGGATCTGTGAATCCACATTTTTGACATCGGAGAAATAAAGGAATATATTTCTAAATCTATGTATTTATTAATGCTTCCTTTGATCATGAATGAATTGTGGTTCTTTGTGGTTATTCTTTAATGTTTATCTGTTAGGTCACGATGTGTATATTTTCATCTCTGAGACTTTGTGTTCAGATTAATCCATCTATTAAAGGACAAACCATCACTTTTCTTTACTTACTTATTGAATGTGAATGTGAGACAAATGAACCTTGTGTCATTTATTTTAAAATCTCTCACATCTACTTTCATGGTTATGGGTAGGTGTTAGTTGCCTTTCTTTCTTTTGGGTTAAAAGCATACCACCTGTCTCTATTCATTGCATATTATTTGAAGGTAGTTGTTCCTTGTAAAATAAGTAGAGAACACTTGCAAATATCACTGCACGTGACTCAACTATTGGCTAGGTTGTCATTTGTGTGGGCCATAGTGAATTAATTAAAGTGACAAATCTATAAACCGATAATAAGGACCCCCTTTTTGAATTTCATTATGGTGGGAATTTAATAATGTTTATCTCCAGATCTGGTGTCAGCTTGAATTGTTTTAATTATGGGGTTAATCTCCCAATTTAGTATAAATAAGGGGTTAATTCACATTGTTTCACCTAGAATTTTATGAGACGTCTGGATACTTTACAAGAGATATAAATAGAGAAATTCAAGAGCATTTTCAAAGGAATTTCAAGGCATATTTTAAAATTTTATTATAGAAATTCAAGGTCATTTCATCATGTCAATGGTTTGATGCATACATGTTGTTGAGCTAAGATTGTGAGTGTAGCATTGAAGATCTATTGCAAGAATTGTTTCACATCATATTCAAGGATCAAGATCTACATTCTTCATGGCCACTACATGTTAGATTGCAGATTAAAAGACAACATCCAAGGTATCTACATTGCATCATTTCACCATTTGGTTTAATTACTACAAGGGGTTTGACTTAGGAAAACCCCTATTCACTAACAATCAACAAGTTTTTCTTCTCTTGAATGTGTGTTTATAGATTTACAGGTTGAAGATCAAGTGGAGGAAAGATTTGGAGCAAAATTGTCAAAGTTGTTAAGTTGCAAAGTTGACCTGTAAAGTGCAAGAATAAAGAATTGAAGCTACATAATCAATTTAGTTTTTTAGGAGTTGACAACTAGGAATCTGAGAGTGCAGAAATCAAGGAAAATAACCTAGATCTCAATTTCAGGAACCTTAATAGGGACTCATTCACCACTAAAGGTGAATGGGTCCTTTGTGCCTTAAAAATAGGCTTCTTGCAACAATGTGCACACCTCTTTGAGCTCTAAAAACCTCCCTCATAGTTACTATAACAGCTATGTATCATTTTGGATTGTTATTTGCATCTTTTGCCTCTCATAATTGTATCAAATTGCATAGTATTTAGTGTGGGAAAAACTCAGTGGTTCATCATCTTGATTCATTTCATTTTGGTGAGCCCTATTTTTCTCCCCTAATCAATAGCATGAAGCATGGTAGCATGAAGCATGAAGCATGAAGTATCAATAATACACATGAATTTCCTTTGTGAAGCACATGAAGCATGAAGCATTACTATATTTTTATGATTGATTTAATGTTCAATAATCTTATAGGAAAATAATGTTTAAACATTATTATATATTTACAATTATAAAAAAGAAGAGTGCATGGAAAAAACTTGGATTTTAAATATTTGAAATAAACCATCTACAAATATCTATTGAAGCATGGATTTATAATGCAAATATGGACACCATCAATAAAAAATATTTGTATTAACCAAATAGCCATGTAGGCATACATCGATATCTGTCAATATAAGTAAAAAAATATATACAAAATAGCCATATAGGCTTACAAGAATGACATATATGCACATAATGTCAAGTATATGCAATACAAAATATGTCCAAAAATGCCATATAGGCATACAAAAAAGGACCCCAATCAAAATTCATTGCCCTCTTAGTGAAGGAAACAAATGGGTGGCCTTTGTTGATCAAGTGGATGGTGATGTGTATGAAACTTGTTTACTTTGAATTTGATGGTTTTTCCTCCTATTTAGTTCTTGATCAAGCTCTACCGGTTACAATAACAAGTAAATACACTAATATAAAGAAATTACATTATAAAAAATTATATATATAACAAAATAATCACTTACCACCACCAAATGATCTCTCTCCTAAAGTGGAAGATCCACATGCTTAGGCTTTGGTGCGCCAAAGTCCTATAGACACCATCCAAATAGAAATTAAACTACAAATCAATAATTATTTGAATTTTTAATAATAAACAACTATGACAACGAATGTAATTTGAAATTTAGTAATTTGTCTCATAGCCCCGTGAGAGATATTGAGCTGTATATTATGGAAGATACACCATGCTCCATTTCCCTATCAACATCGAGAGGTGTTTCCTCTTGCATCATCTAAAAATAAAACAACAAATTAGTCAATCATGAAAACTAGAATAGTGATGTGGGTCATGCCTTATAATGTATGAGATAATAAAAAAAATGTTGAATAATTATTGAACTATATATTTCTTACTATTATGCTTACTATTTTCCCTATCCATGGAATGTTTGAAAGCACCTTTATTAAGCTTTTATCCATAGCAGAAAGGCAATGAACTATTTGAAAAAATGCCTCAAAGAAATGCGGTCGTGATGATGGAATGCCATGAAAAATTTGTTTGTCATAGAATTCCATCACCATGAGACCGCATTTCTTTGAAGAAATTTTTCAAATAGTTCATAGCCTTCTCTATGCTATTATGTTGGGATGGGGTGGATGGTATAGTGTGGTCTTGGTTATGAGATGGTGGGGGATCATGATATGAAGAGGGAGGGGTGTTTTGATCATGAGGGGAAGAGGATCATTAGATAGAGTGGAAGGTGTACTTTGAGACCAAATTTTGAGAGTGATCATACAATGGAGAGGAAGAGGTACATTGATCTGGACATGGAAGGATATCATTATATGAAGTGGGGGAGAGGGGATTGTGAGAGGGGGATGAAGGGATATATTTCTCTTAAGATGGAAAGATATCATTAGATGCGATGCAAGGGATATGTTGTTCTTGATTGGAAATGGGGTCATGATATGGAAGGGGATCATATCATGGAGAACAATGGTTTCCTTGATCTTTATATGGATGAGAATCTATGTTAGTGTGCTTTGGATTAGTAGATGGACATAATTCATTTTATATGGATGGTTTGATGAGGGAGGAAGGTTTTATAAACTCTTCAACTTGGATAGATGGATTGATAGGGGATTCATTTAAGATTTAGGGTATTAGGGTTTATCTTGATGTGGGGATGATGAAGGTGGATGCATGATATGGGAAGATTGCACCACTTTTATTTTGCATGGGGAAACAACCACCTTTTAAAATAGTCCTTGGAGGAAGTTATTATGAGAGACGTGAGATGACTTTGCTTGGTAATAGTGGGATGATGTGGATTTTAAGGAATTGGGATATGAACAAGTGGAATAAGAGGTGGAAGCTTCCATTGATTGGTAAATTGAGGATGAGGATGAGGACCTTGAAAAGTAATTGGAGGGGAATTTTGGCTAAAGGCTTGGTTTTTATTGTCAAAGGAAAGGGAAGGATAAGCAAGAGGAGATGGATTGGGATTGGATGAAGTTTAGGAGGATGGAAGCTTTGCACCGATGGCCAAGGAGACATCTAAGCATGGTATCCTTAAAATTATGGAAGTAGTAGGTGAGGATAAAATTAGTGGTGGTGGATGGGGATGATATGGATGGTACTTGAGGGGAGCTTTGGATGGGGGATTGATGGAAAATTGGAGAATTCTAGATGTCTATTGAAAATGGATTTGAGGTGATCCACAATTCTCTCATTGTCATCATTAGGATTATATTTGTATTGTTCAAAAGGGCTATCCTCATCATCATCGATATGGTTGGGGTTGGTCTGAATGGATGAAGTTGGATTAGAATAGATTAGGTTGGATGGAGGATAGATTAGATGGTTAGACACGATGGAGAATTGGTTGGAAGAAAGATTGGTATTGATTTTGGATGAGGATGGAAATTAGGATGATGGATAAGAAATGAACTTGGGGATAGGAAGAATAGGATTTAAGGATGAAGATGGAGGATGGGATTAGATTTGGGGATCAAATCCAAGACCTTAAAATTATTTTGTATACACCTAAAAATGGTCACATTATAATAAGTCTGGTAATTAATTAAATACAAGTTATTTAATTAATCTCTAATTCAATCTACATATAAATGAATTTAATTATTTATTTATATTGTTAATTTTCTAATTCTTCTATTTCTAATTAAATAAATAAGTTTATTTAATCATTATCACTTTTCCATTCCTTCTTAATTAATTAAATAAGTTTCACAATTTATTTAATTTAATTATCACATATCTTTATTTTGAATAAAGTAGATATTCTTCTTTTTTCCAAATCACAAATTTACTCTTAAATCATTCTAAATATTCTTCCTTTTCCAAATCATAAAATCATCTTTAAATCTTCTAAAAATCCATCTCACATTTAATTAAATAGTTTAATATTTAATTAGAAACTTCTTATCCATATTCCACGCATAATTAAATATTTTTCAATATTTAATTAGAAGCTTCTAAATCCACATGTCACATTAAATTAAATAATTTTATTATTTAATTATTGAATTATCTTCAACCAACAAAACTAACTCAATAACTAAACTTGACAAATGGCAAGTTTCCTCTATTTTTGAGTTAAATGTTTTTTTGGGAAGGAAACATCTTCCTTCTTTTTCTCTAGCTTCCATCTTTCTCTCCAACTTCTCCATCTCTCACTGTTCATCTTACCAAATTGAATCTCAACCATTGATCTTTGCCAACTAAGCTTTTGCCTTCAAAAATCTATAAATAAGACCTCTTGGCTCTTTGAAAATCCTGAAACTATTTTGCATAGTGTGAGCATTATAGTTGAATAATCAAGCATTTTAGCATCTTAATATTCTAGCATTCAAGCATCCTAGCACAGCATCTTAGTTTTTATCATCTTAGCATAAATAATCATGGTAGAATAGCTTGCATAATTTTCTCTTAGTTCTATTAAATCAATTTCATTATCTCACATCATTTAGCATAAAAATGCATTTTGCATATCATCTCATTCTCTAGGTTATCATTTTTTTGAGCTTTTGCTTATACAATCTGAGAGCAAGCAGCTTAAAAATGAATCCTTGGAGATAGAGGACAATGGAATGGCTTTGAAGAATTTTTTGGGTTTGAAGTTTGTTTAGTTTTAAACTAGATTCTTTGATACAATGTTTCATTGGTGTGTTGTTTAACTTAGTTTATTGTTTCCACATATTTACACACATAGATTCGATTTGATTAAAGATGATTAACTATTCTTAAAGTAGTGAGTTGTTTGAAAAAATACCTCAAAGAAATGTTGTCTCATGGTGATGGAATGGAATCCCATCACCATGAAACCACATTTATTTGAGGCATTTTTTCAAAAAACTCACTACCTTGTCTATGTTATTGCTTACTACTATGCTTTGATATATTTTTTCCAAGCATCCATAGTTTGCTGGAAAGCATGCCTATTTTAGGCTTTAAGCCATAGCAACAAGGAAGTGAACTGTTTGATAAAATGATTTGGTAGACATGTATGGAAAATGTGGTAGCATAGACAAGGAAGTGAACTATTTGAAAAAATGCCTCAAATAAATGTGGTCTCATGGTGATGAACATCACCATGAGACCATGTCTCTTTGAGGTATTTTTTCAAACAGCTCATAGCCTATTCAAGATTAACCTATTCAACATCCAAAATCATATATTAGAATACCATTCATATAACAATGCTATTCACATGTAATATTTAGAATTGTTTACTAGTTACATACCTTGGCAGTACATTTCATGGAGTAATATGGAGGTGGAGGGCCAGTAAAAAATAGTATGAACAATGACCCTAAAATTCCATTACAATCATTAAGCTAAATTAGTTAATCTTGCATTTCAAAAAATGAAATTTAATAAATTAAATTCAATGAACTTACTAACATTTACTTGAGTATCAAGGCCGAAAGGCTCATTCAAGATGGCATCTATCATTGCCAACTAGTCAGCTATAGATGTATCATGTGCACTTGCCTCTTGACTATATATGGGGTCATAACCACAAGTGGACCCATAAGCTTGAGATATATGGGGTGGAACCCTACCACTCGAAGTCTCCCCTGGATCATGTTGTACTACAGGACTCACACAATCTATGATACTCTAGGTCAAAGAACTAGTAGACTATAGAGTCTCAACCTCAACACTCTCCTTCACAATGGAAGGGATCTCCATGTGCTCATAATCTCGTCTAGTGAGTGCTCATCTCATCGGCCACTAAGGATCAAGACATTCCCTTGGTCTATCCTGTGTTGACCCACCACCTCTACCCTAGAAATCTTGCATATCAAAATAGTTGGGTATTTTGCTAAGGAAAAACTCACAGTAAAGTTTCCTCAAGAAATATTGCAGGACCTCATTATTGTTGCATGGAGGATGGTCAAAAACCATCCACTACCTCTACCAAAAATGGTCATTTATCCCTTAGTGGTTGCATCAATGGAAAGGAAACCTCTTTCTTGTAGGATGTAGAGGTTGATTTGTTTGTGGGTTAGTGAAAAGTGAACACAAGTCAAGTTTTGTAATTGTTTCATTTTGGACTTGTGTGTAGGATAGTTTATCTTCATATAAAAGTATTTGTACTCCTATCTCTTATCTTCCCAACCACTTAATTTCTTTCTAATTGCATCTAAATGTGTTAACATAGCTTGAAGTGAATTTGCAAGTGTGGTTCTTTGCAAGGTTGTACTTACAGGATCGTTCAACCTCACAATTAACTCAATTTTTTTTTTGTTGTTTTCAATTTCCCCTATTAAATTTTGTTGAGTTCTAGGAGGATGTTGAGGAATCGTTGGAGGAGTTTGTTGGGGTGGTTTTTCATCAAGTATTTGGTCATGAGGAGGAGAAATATTTTGAGGAGGAGAATGAGGTGGATTATCAAATCCTAAAAATTAAAGAAAATAACATCAAAAACATATTAAATCTACCTATTTAACAACAAATTACCAAAAAATAATAATTAAAGCTTACTCCCTTGAGCTCCCCGTCAACATGCCAACATTCTAGTGAAGAATTAGCAAAGATTCGATGAAGAAATAGTGGAATTTGGGCTCTTAATAATGTGAGCATTCCTTGGAAGGGTTTGCAGGCAACGGATGGAGGAAATGTGATAGTAAAAAAATGAATTCACTTTGCTTTTTTTTCTTATAACATGTCATAATGTGCTCGCGTTATAATACAAGCATGTTATAGCTTCGGTGTGACCAAGACTTAGGATCGATCACAAAAATCCATAACCCGAGCATGTTATAATGTGAGTGTGTTATAATGCGCTCACATTATAGCTTTCTTAAAAAAAAAATTTAAAATGGCCACTTTTTTGCCCCCCATCTTTTTGCACTTGTCCTAGCTTGTAAGTATAATAGAACAGAACTAAGCCCTAAAGAGAATTTTATGTTTCTAAGTCCTATCTACAATCATTTAAGTGTAGATGATTATCTCATATATAGTCACTATCCACTTTCGTCACTTGTGCAAGTCATTTCAAGGTGTTTTCTACAATAATTTAAGTACAAATGCTTATTTCATATATAGTCACTTTTTACTTCTTTCTCTTGTACAACTCATCTTTTCTTAGCCCTTTTGGAAACCATTTATAGATAGGTTACATTCATTACAAAATTATCAAAAACATATTCATCTCATTCATCTTCCAGCTATTAGGGCACCCAGAAAACACATCCACACAACCACCACAGGTTTAATTGGCATTTTAATGATAAAATGTAGAGTGTCTTCAAGATAGTTAGGCTAGGAAAGAATATCAACCATGAAAAAATAATTATCAATTATATGTGTAATGCAATAAGGGTTACTCATGTGATTGAAGAATTTTCAACCCTCATCTACTAAAGTTGCATGGTTGCATGTATATAGAACACAAGCAAAGCTTACAATGTCAAGATATGTCCTAGAGTGCTTCATTAATTCAAATATTTTAAGAGCATCCTTGGAAAATCCATGTTGTGCATATCCTAAAATCATTGCATTCCATGAGATGACATCTCTTTGGGGAATTTTTTCAAACATTTAACATACCTTTTTTATGCTTCCACATTTTGCATACATGTCCACCGAGGCAGTTGCAACTGCAACATCTAATAAAATTCATCTTTTCTTTATGCTTTGATGGATATTCATACCCTATTACAATGCTCTTATTTTGGAACAAGAAGGCAAGGAGAATGATAGAAAAAGTTGTGGGGTCTAGCTTTACACCTACCAATTGTATTTTCTTGAAAGTTTCTAAAGATTTTTAAAAATATCTATTTTTGTATATCCTACAATCATTGCATTTCATGAGATAACCTCTCTTTGAAGCATTAAGTCAATCATTTTACATGCCTTTTATATGTTTCCACATTTATCATACATTTCTACCAAATAATTTCCAACTATAATAACTAAAAAACATACTCCTTCCATGATTCTTTGATGGTTTTCCATACCCTATTCTGAAGCTCTGCTTTTGGCACAGGAATGGAGGATACATGTGAAAGTTGTGGAATTTGGTTGTACACCTGAAAATTACATTTTCTTGAAAGTTTCTAAAGCCTTTTCAACAAATCCATTTTATACATATCCTACAATCATTACATCTCTCTCCCTCAATGGTGTTGTGCAAACACTAAATGAAAAACAACAAAAATCAAATGATGCAAATGGTTTTCATTGTCTTGCATCTCGTCTCCTAATGTCTACATTGTCGATCTAAAAATCACCTGAGCTTTGTTCAATGAGGGAACACCTTCAATGTAAAAATACTTATGAGAGGTGGCTTATAAATAAAAAATATTGAAACTCTACTACCCAAAAGTGTGTGAGAGTTGGACATGTATTTGATACATTATATCATATTCTCCAATAATAACCATGAATAATTAACCTAATAAAATTTAATAATGTGTATGGGAAAAATAAATATCCCCTAACATAATTAAAATAAAAACCAACACTAACTGTAGACACATAAAAATGGCCTAGACCCGCAAACCACATTTTTATACATCTTATCATGTTTTGTCTCAACATAATTAAAATATTTAATTATGTCCTATAGTCCAATGTAAACTATTAATTAAATAATTTCTAATTAGTTAATTAATTCATGTCTTTTATTCCTCTTGGCTATTCAAATAAATAAATTACCTTTATTATTTAAATACTCATTCCCTAAGTCACTCTATAATTAAATAAATTCTTAAATTTATTTAATTATTCTTTGTCTTTTATTCCTCTTGATTATTTAAATAAATAAACTTTATTTATTTAAATACGTCATTAATTATTTATGTCTGACCATCATAATTAAATAGATTCCTATTATTTATTTAATTATTATCCTCTCCAACTTTTCTTTCTAATTTTAAATAGAATCATTTATTTAAAATTACTCACTTTCTAATTTTCCTCCACAATTAAATAATTTTAATTATTTAATTGTCTTATTGATTTTCTTTCTAAATTTAAATAAAAGCATTTTATTTAAATTGACAATTTCCCTCTTTCCAAGTAAATAATTTTAAATTATTATTAGTTACTGTCACATGAATTCACCATTTTGGAATTAATTTAAAATATTAATTTCAAAATAGCATTTCTCTCCACAAAGTAAGTTATTTCTAAAATAACTTGATTTTCTAACTCATCCTTTTCCACTTGCTAATTCTCATCTCACTGTCACAATTATTCTGCTTCTTTGATTTAATTTTTTAAATTAAATCCCATCCACTCAATTTGAATTTCACTCTAAAGTTGCCCTAACCTTAATTAAGGGGTTGTTATTTTGAATCTTGACCATAGATTCTAGGGCACTTGTCAATCTTCAATCTCGTCCATTCATCCAAAATTACATTTTCTATAAAATGATAGTTTTGTCTTCATTTTGGCATCTCTTAATTTTATATCAAAACTTCTTCTCCTTCACTTCTTCACTTCATTCTTTTTTCTAACATTGTTTTTTGCAGATTTAACATTGCATGTAGGATTGATTTTCTCTTGCACAAGTACTTAAATCCTTCAACACTTTCTTAGGGCTAGTCCATAGTATAGAGTTTCTCATCAAAATCTGAGGGCACACTTCACATTTCAGCAAGCTAGAAGGTACAATGGAAGTCAGCCATGGAG
>CM021100.1:54149313-54228436 GCA_007115665.2 Sequoiadendron giganteum | reverse complement strand
ATGTAATGGCCTTAAGTCAAAATTAGCTTGCTATAGTGTAAGTGAGTGGTAAACCATTGCTCAATTATACTGAGTGAGAACACTTTGGCTAAAGTAATTTGATTTCCTAGGGCTCCATTGTTAGTTCACCGTATCCATCTAAATGCATAAGGGCTACCTAGTGTAAGTTATAAATCCTAGTCATGTAGGGAACAACACTAAGCTCAGAGTGGTATGTCGTACGGGGTTACCCAAACAATACCTTCATCAAAGGGTAGGGCTAGCTATCATTGATAGATGTGTAGGGGACCGCATACGATTCTATGATTGATGGAAAATTGCTTGAGTGATGCTTCTCCTCCTCAGCAGGTGACAAAAGACCAAGGTTTTAAATTGCGGATTCCTGGACCATCTATATCTTATGTTATGAAGCTCGAAGGAGTTGTGTATGTATTTTTGTACTTCTTGGAATAATGTACTTTGTGAAATATTGTAATGGAATGGGGATCCTTATTGTATATTCTTATAGCAATCTTTGTTCATATATTCTCAATAAAGAAAGGAAAAATTTTTATTGTAATGGATTATTACATAGTTTATTTTTACTCACGTAGTGAAAACTTAGGAAATTTACTTCAGTGAACATTTGGCATATTACATGTGGTATCAGAGCTACCAGGTTTAGCTCTAGAACCTTTGAACTCATCATTCTTTCTACTCGATATTATCTAATGTTGTGAATTCTTTTGCCAAGATGGTGTGTCTCAGATTAATGGCTTAAAAGTAAGTAATCAAAAATGAGCGCTACCTCAAGGCCAAGAAGGAAACATAAGCAATCGTTAGAACAATTGAGGGAACCAACTACGCTAATTTTGTTTGGTTGAGTCACACCGAAATATTTATTCACACACTTTTTTGGATAAACGATGTGAAGAGGAAGATGAAGATGGAGGCTATGTAAAAAAATCTACCTTCCATCTCAACAAAGAATTTTGAGTCATTATCACTTTCTAGGGATATTCCATCAAAAGGAAGTGTCAGTCTAGCATTTATATTTAGGGACCCTAAATTTCTTCCATTGTTTGAAGTAATAGTAATTTCCTTGAGTAACAAGTATGAGGGATATGTACCTCGAGAGAATCCAGATGTGAAATGGTCTTATGAACAAATATTTGTGAAAAGGGTAGACTATATTGTTGATGAACACCATATTGGCACTAAACCTCGTAACTATGTATCAGATAATAAATCTAAAGGCTACTATCCATTTTGGGATAGGTATGAACAATTAAGAGATGAAAAAAAGATAGAGATGAGAAAAAATCTCAGTATGTAGGATATACTCCATTAAGTTATGTTTCAGAGAGTGAATCTAAGGGATACTCTCCACTTGACTATCTGAATAGCCGCTCCATGGAATCAAAAGGATATTGAAATCCTTATGAAATAAATAAAATTATTTTTTATCAAAAGTGTGTGCTTAATCTTATGTGGAATTCTTTATGTGTGTATGAATGCCATTTCCAATGTTTTCCATAAGATAGTTGATAACATATTTTATTCTAACATGGATAAACATTCAATTAAAACCCAATCTTGTGAAAATGGTGAGGGCGCGAACCAATCATAGCAGTAGCCAAAAAGTTGGGTAACTTTGACCAATAGGAATTGAAGCTAGACTTGACCAAATCTTGGCAAGGTTGGAAAACCTTAAACAAGAAAGGGTAAGAGCTAGGGTTGAGGAAGAGATTCCCATTAATGAGAATGAAGGTGAAAACTCTTCTCATGGTCATGAAAAAACCACAATCACGAAAGGGAAAAATTAGCAACACCATCTGAGGAAAGAAATAAGAAGCATATGGCTTCTGAACTTTCTAAGGACATGAAGAATATTGTTGCACCCAAGTTTGAGGGAAGAGCCAGTGGAGATGAAGCTAAGGCGTGGCTTGTTTAAATGGAAAAGTATTTTAAAATCTGAAATTACACTAAGACCACTAAAGCCACTTGGGGTGCATACCAGCTAGCTAGAGAAGCCTCTACCTGGTGGATGAACTAAAATTTAGAACTCAATATCAACTCATGGAAGCTAACATGGGGGGAATTTTTTGAGATTTTCCACAAGCGATGGTTGCCTCAACTTTACTATGACCAAAAAATCATAGATTTCTAGAGTTTGAAACAAGGAAATATTTCGATCAACGAGTATTGGGAAAACTTTACCTGACTTCTATGTTATGTACCTATATATAATAAGGTTGAACGTTTCTGCATAAGGAAATTTATAATGGGACTTAACAATCAAATTGGAAGAGAAGTGGATATGCATGATCCAACAATTATGGATCTTGTATATGAAAAAGTAATTAAACAAGAGCAAAAGCTTAGGGCTATCTCCAATCGATAGGAAAATAAAGACCCTAAGAAGATTGCAGAAATTCCTAACAAGCCAATTCCAAAGAAGATGGAGGTTGTGAAAAATGTATCTAAGAAAGGATAAAAATGTAATCACAATAGTTGAAAAGAGTCAAGAAGGGAGCAGAAGAGGAATGGTTCCAACCATGGAAACAACAACAATGCCAGTGGAAATGCTAGTAGATCTAGAGAACTTGCAAAGAAGAAGGTACCATTTACAGGATGCTATACTTTTGGGGGAGACCATTTTGCTAGAGATTTTCCTAGTAAGCCTTCAAGTAATTCACTACCTACTTAATGGGAAATGTTCCAATAAAGGATACATGTTGTAGTGGATGACCGCCAAGCAAAGTATCAAGCAACTCACATTGAAACTCCAGTTATTTTTTTTGGTTTACCCATTTCAGTTCATATTGATACCGGTGCAATTGAGAATTTAATTACACCTAGAGAAGTTAAACGGTTATCTAGAAAGGTTGGACACATGGCAACATCTTGGGATGTAGAGTATGCAATCCAAACAAGAGAAAAAGTGGAACAATATTTTTTTAAGGCTATGATAGAGCTACCTTGTTTCTCTACTAGAGTAAACCTATATGTCACACCTTTAGCATCCTATGATGCTATCCTAGGTATGAATTGGTTATGGAAACATAGGGCTAAGTTATATTTCCATGAGAAAACTGTTGAATGCCTAGATAATCTTGGAAAGCAAGTGAAGCTACATGGAATGCCTAGAGAGGTGAAGATTCATCAAATCTCGGCAATGCAACTAGTAAGGGCTAAGAAGAAAGGGTGCAAACTCTTTGTCGTTAAGATTGAAGAACTTGAAGAAGATCTTGATAAATTGGATTCCCAGAGTTTCTAAGCGATGGAAGATGGTGAAATAGATGACACTGGAATGTCAGACATGGAAAGGCATCTAATATTAAGAAAAAAATTGGATGTATTTCCAGATGAGTTACTTGGGTTGCCACCGAAGAGGATATTTGATTTCTCTATAGATATAGTTCTAGGATTTGAGCCTATTTCCAAAGTACCCTATAGGATGACAAAAATCGAGCTAATGGATCTTAAGGCATAGTTAGATGAATTGTTATCAAAAGGGTTGATTAGATCAAGTATTTTTCCTTGGGGAGCACAAGTCATTTTTGTGAAAAAAAAGGATGGCACTTTGTGTTTATGCATCAAATATCGTATGCTTAACAAAGCCACAGCTAAGAACAAGTATTTATTGCCACACATTGATGATATTTTTGATCAAATGAGGGGAGTTGTCATACTCTCTATAATAGATTTGAGATTTGGATATCACCAGTTGTGAATTAGAGATGAAGATATCTTTAAGACTGCATTCAAAACCAGATATAGACACTATGAATTCATAGTTTTATCATTTGGGTTAACAAATGCACTTGCCGCATTTATGAATTTGATGAATAGTGTATTTAGGGACTACCTACATAAATATGTGTTGTTTTTTCTAGATGAAATATTGATTTATTCTAAGGATGAGGAAGAACACTATAGACATTTAGAGATAGTTCTACAATAGTTAAGAGAACACAAGTTGTATGGTAAACTATCTAATTGTAATTTCTTCCAAAGGAGGGTGTATTATCTAGGACATGTGATCTTAGAAGACATAATCTTCATAGATTCAGCCAAGATCAAATCAGTCCTTGAATGGCCAGTACCCAATGATGTGTCTGAGGTAAGAATTTTTATGGGTCTAGTAGGGTACTATAGGAAGTTTTTTGTGAACTTCTCCAAGATTGATTTTCCAATTACTTATTTACATAGGAAAGGGAAGAAATTTGAGTGGACTGAGAAGTGTCAAGAATCCTTTGATCTAATTAAAGAGAAGTTGACCACTTCACTGATCTTGAAAGTACTAGATTCTAAGGGTAACTTTATGGTTATCACAAATGCATGTGGGGAAGGTTTAGGAGGTGTGTTAATGAAATATGGGCAAGTGATTTCTTATGAATCCATAAAGATGAAACCTTATGAGAAGAATTATGCATTGCATGATTTGGAGTTAGCAACTATAGTACACACATTACAAATGTGGAGGCACTACTTGTTAGGAAAACCCTTTGAATTGAAAACTAACCATAATGGGTTAAAGTACCTTTTCACTCAACCTAATCTAAATGTTAGGCAGAGAATATGGTTGAAGGTAATAGATAACTATGATTTCAATATTAGTTATATAAAAGGAAAAAAAAATTAGGTTGTTTACGCCTTGATTCGAAGATGCCATATTGCCTCAATAGTGACAATTAAAACCAACTTTAAGGGTCAAGTGTTGCAAAAGTACAAAGAGGATGAGTACTACTTGCAATTCAAGAAGGTGCTCAATAATAATCCACAAGATTCTAGGTATGAGGGCTTTCATTTTGAACCTAATAGATTACTTGGATATAAAGGTAGGATGTGTGTACCTGACATAGGAGAGTCAAGGAATCTGGTATGGATATAAGTACATGAAGCACAATACTCTAGACACCATGGAGTGACCAAGATGATGGTGGATGTGAAGCCATTATATTTTTAGAAAGGGATGAAAGGAGATGCTACTAATTTTGTGGTTACGTGTCTTGATGTCAAAGGGTGAAAGCAGAGCATCATCATCCTATAGGCTTGTTGTATCCACATGGCATACTAGAGAGGAAGTCACAATTCATAAGTATGGACTTTGTGCAAGGATTTCCTATGCCAATAAATAATCATAATGTCATTCTTGTGGTAGTAGATAAGCTTACCAAAGCTACACATTTTATACCTGGGAATCTAACTGATGGAGCTCCTGTCATAGCAAGAAATTTTGTGCAGTATGTGTTTAGGTTACATGGAATTATGGAGAATATTATCTCAAATAGGGATGCACGAATCACTTCTAGGTTTTGGAAAACCTTGTTTTCTATATTAGGGACTCAGTTGAGCATTAGCTCAACATATCATCTAAAAATGGATGGACAAACATAAAGGGTGAATCAAGTATTGGAAGACCTACTGAGAATGTATTGCATGGATCAACAGTACAAGTGGGAAGACTACTTACCCTTAGTAGAATTTTCTTACAACAATTCTTATCATTTTGTGATAAAGATGGCTCCTTTCGAAGCATTGTATGGTCAAAAGTGTTGAACTCCTATAATTTTGGGTAGACTTGAGGATAGAGTGAGTCTTGGGTCAGAGATGTTGGTTGAAATGGATGAACAAGTTAAGATTGTTAAGAAAAGGTTGGTTGAAGCTAACGATTGTCAAAAAAGCTATGTCGATGCTAAGAGAGTGCCTTGAAATTTTTCCATACGTGACAAAGTGTTGTTGAGAGTGAAACCTCACAAAAGCTCAATTAAATTTGGAAATTCTTCCAAGTTAGCCCCATGTTATGTTGGAACTTCTGAGATTCTTGAGGAAGTGAATTTGGTAGCCTATCGAATATCATTTCCACCAGCTCTTGCCAAATTTCATAATGTATTCCATGTGTCTTACCTAAAGAGGTATGTACCCGATGATAATCATGTGATTGATTCGATTTCTTTACAAGTACAAGACCCTAGAGTGGTAACACTCGATCCCGTCAAGGTGTTTATAACGTCTAAGCTTCACTTATGTAACAGGAAGGTTTTGCAATGCAAATTCTAGTGGGACCAGTATGCAGAAGACTCAACCACTTGGGAGGATTATGAGCTAAGATTTAGTAAAATTTTCCTCACGTTTTAGATTCTTTTGAGAATTCTTAAAAAAATATGTTGATTTTTTGCTTTGTTTTATATTGCTACATAAAATCATCAGGGACAATGATTCACAAGGGGGGGATTATGTTACACCCCAATTGTGCAATACTATGTACAATAAAATGTGAATGCAATGTGAATTTAGTGGATGAATAAATTATACTTGTACTTTTTAATCACTTCTTTATGAATGAATTTCATCTCATTTAATATTATATGAAGGAATGCATTTATGTGATTGGATGAATATTTAATTGATATTCTAACTTTGGAGAAGTATTATGTATACTGCATATTTTGTGAATAGTTGAAATTTGTGTGCATGTGTTAGTGGTTGTAGGTATATGTTCAATTCCTCCAAGTGGAGGGGAAGCATCACTCAGGAGAAGGTCTTGGTCAGGTATCCAATAATGTAACATATCTGAGCTTACACACACCATAGTAGAATAATTGAGTTGGGTTATTAAGTGGAAAGTTGGTAAGTCATCCTTAGTCAATATGTTTGCATTAGTAAGGGGTTTGTATACTTTTGAGTGCATTATTGGGTGATGTTTATCTATTTGAGCTTGTGAGTTCTTTCCTTGTTACTATACATGTATTGATATGTGGAACATATGAGGGATGTATATGCATACACACATGCATGAAAATGATAGACTATATTCACAAAGGAATGCATACGTGAGGTTACATGGGTAGACATATCTATGCACACTCATGCACAAGTTGCTTATGTGCATGGAACTATTTGATGGTTCTCACGACATGTATATGTATATGTATAGACATATCGCTCATAGGCTCTTATCAATACCATAGTAATTATGTATGATTTTGGTGTAGGAATCAAATGTGTGTATATTTATAATGTATATACATATATTCATATACGTGTATGGTGGAAAATGGACATTCCCATATGAATGTATCGATCCATGTATACATAAACATACATGTACATAGAGGCAAATATATATATAATACACAACCGATATATTAATATGACAATTTGATTTCTATCTTGATGTATTCATTTGTATATCAATTATATATACATTCTTTATTGACATATGATAAATATGGATAAATATAGACTAACATACACACACACACACATATATATATATATATATAATATTTTCTTTGAGATCAACTATCTAAAGTAATTATTACCAATCAATTTATAATTAAATCAAATGTTGACTATGAGATAATAATGTCTATATTATGTAGCTGCATTATACTCTTGTTGTCTACAAAAGAAGAGTTTATAATCTGCAAACATTGAGCAATCAAATTAAGTCGATGAATGATGATGGAATAATTTGATGCCTTTTTTGGTGAGCCATGAACTTAGTAAACTCTTTATACCACTTTTTTAAGCATCGACCAACATCTATTAAGGCATGTAAACCAATCGATGACTGAAAAATTGATTTATTATGCGAATCAACTCACACCAAGACTAAGTCAATACAAGCTTGGTGTCGTATACTTTATATTAACTATTTCTAATAAGAAGAAAATAGTGCCATCTCTGAGAATGAATAATGATTTTTTGGGTGCCACCTTTGAATCCATATACCTATAGATGTCCTTTATGAAATGCAAACCAAATTCTATCATGTGGAGATTTGAATTGGTCTCTAATTATTCTCATTTAACAATGTTGATTTTTAGTTGTTTAAGCTGATTATGTGCTTACATGTTCGCCACCTTTTAGCTAAGATAGATGTGTTGTTGTGCATGTAATTTGTTGTCAAATTCCATGCCTAATATATAGGGTGTGTGATCTCCAAGTTGTTGTATAAACAGTGGAATAAGTTCATTTGTTTGGATGCATCCTTCTACGCATTATTCCTTGAGAAAATTTTATGCATTTTATTTATATCTTTGTCTTCAATATTCTACCAAGTACAGCGAGTGAGATCCTTGACTGTTAGAGAGAGTTTATTATTATTTTGAGAGAAGTATTTTCCAACTTGTGAGATAGTGGTTGATGAGTCTTTGTTGGAGACCCGATATCGAGATAGTTGATGTTCTGGAAGTGTTGTGTTTGTGGCCAGTTAATTGGAAATCTTATCACATGCATGAGGATATTGTACCCTTGTTTGTATTAGTTTTGAAAGAGTTGTTTCTTGATTGTTTAAACCATTTTATTATAGTTGCATGCATTTAGGGAAAATTAATGTTTTCTTTGAAAGAAAAGTGGAGACTATTTTCTTTGTTTGTGCATTGTTTGTAATTACTCCATGATAGGAGAAATTTTTTGTCATAGGTATTATTAATATAATAGATATGATTAGACATGGGTAAGAGAGACTGTTGGTCATAGGTATTTTTATTATACTAGATTTGATCAAATGTAGACAGCTTAAGGAACACTCATAGCTAGATATTTAATTATGCTAGATGGCTAGTAGGTTACTCTTGGGATTGTTATCTAGTGAAGGGAGGGAACTAGTACTTTGCTTAATGAGTTATGTTACCTAGGTTGTGTTAAAGACATAGGTTATCCTAGGGAGTAGCTTTCCCATGGAGAGGGATTTCCTAAGCATAGATGTAATGGCCTTAAGTCAAAATGAGCTTGCTATAGTATAAGTGAATGGTATACCATCACTCGATTATTCTGAGTGAGAACACTTTGGCCAAAGTAGTGTGATTTCTCAAGGCTCCACTGTCAGTTCATCATGTCCATTTAAATGCATGAGGGCTACCTAGTGTAGTTTATAAATCCTAGTCATGTAGGGCACAACACTAAGCTCAGAGTGGTATGTCGTACTGGGTTACCCAACCAATACCTTCATCAAAATGTAGGGCCATCTATCATTGATAGATGTGAAAGGGACTGCATATGAGTCTATGATTGGTAGAAAAGTGATTGAGTGATGCTTCTCCTCCTCAACAGGTAAAAAAATACCAAGGTTTTGAAAGGCGGATTCCTTGACCATCTATATCTTATGATATGAAGCTCGAAGGAGCTGTGTATGTAGTTTTTTACTTTCTTGGAATAATGTACTTTGTGAAATATTGTAATGGACTAGGAATCCCTATTGTATATTTTTATAGCATCTTTGTTCATATATTCTCAATAATGAAATGAATTTTTTTATTGCAATGGCTTATTACATAATTTATTTTTACTCGCGTAGTGAAAACTTAGGAAATTTACTTCAGTGAACGTTTGGCATATTATAGAAAGAATGATGTTGCAAGATTTGTGAGAAGATAGAGAGTAGAAAATGATCATTTTTATGTAAGATAATGTTAAATTTTATGTTGCACATGAGAAGGGAAGTTGTGTGATTTGTAATTTGAATTCCCCTTTCTATTGTATATTTTATATTTTGCAAAATTTGTGTACACTTGAGAAAAAATAAAAAAGACGAGGAAAACCTATAAAATATAGGTGCATGCATGCTTTCAAAATATGAGAGTATTTGTGCATTAGGTACAAGAATACTCAAAAAAAATAAAATCCTAGAGTTTATGTATTGCTTTGAGGCTTGAGGATCAAGATACATGTTGGAAAGACTACAAATGTGCTTGGAAAATCCTACCTTGACCCTTTATATTCTTGCCAAATTTTGGGCCCAAGAAGAAGTTTATTAGCAACATTAAAGATTAATAAAAATTTGTAATCTACAACAGAGTAGAGTTTTGAGTTTTTAAAGTTTAGACATTGTGTGCAAAAAATTATAAGGTTGCATGAAAAGTATGAAAACTAGCTAAAGGGGGATTCTTTTATTTTTCCTTAGAAATTTTTACCTTTCTCGAGACCCAATTTTACCTAGTATCACTTGGACACTTGAACACTTTGACATTACAACTTTCATATGTTTTTTCATAAATTAAGATGGAACTATGAACTTAGACAAGGTGACTCAATGACTTAGGAATGTAGGAGACTACTTGACCAACTCATGGACAACTTGAAATTTAGATGTGTGCCTTAAAAATTTTAAGACAATAAGGTGAAATACCTCTTCCCCAAAACAAATTCGGTGTACTATCAATATTATACTTTTACTAAAAACTTATTTATTAAATCATATTAATCATTAAAAAAATTGAAAAATATTTTTGAAATATTTTCAATAACAAAATAGTCATTTGTCATGCATGACACAAAATATTAAACATGGTCAAATTACATATTTTATTAACCAATGAGGGAGCATCCAATGTACTATGAATCAAGCTCCTCCTAATAGCAATATTTAGACCACTCCTCATGTCCTAAACTTAATTCAAGTACATTGCTATTAAGAGGAACTTGATTCATAGTACATTGGATGCTATTAAATAAGTTTCTTGCATGTTTGGAGGGAATTTATTTTTGTGAAAAAGGCAAAGATAAACACACTCTCTCATATTTGTTACAAATTCATAGTGTATTTAGAGGGAATTTGTAACAAAACTCTCTCACGCTTGTTATAAATTCCCTTCAATCATACAAGATAATTTGATCAAAACTGCTCATCTTTACCTTTTACAAAACAACTACAATGATATGTGAAACGTCTAAGATTATAATTTTGTCACCAGTATAAAGTGTTCTTATTCCTTTAACGATGTAAAATTTATAAGATGGATGGAATGCCCTTCATAAAAACTTAAAATAAATGATGTTGAATGATGTTACGGCGTGATAATTCCGACCCCCCGCCCCTCCACCTTGTGGTAATGTTATTGCCTTTACTTTTGTCGATGCTTTGAACCAATAGCATAAGTTTATGTATTACAATATTATAATTGAACTTTTCAAAAAAAAAAAATTGTGAGCTTTTAATGTTTTTTAATTCGATCAAGGAAAAATATTGTGAACTTATGCATGTAATAGGGAAAAACATATAGTGTTGAGAAGATATCTTGGCAAAGATAAAAGAGTTTCCTCGAGAATTCCACCAACTCAATTTTTTATGCGCTCTGTGCACGTGAACGTGTGGTTTGGAGAGAAGTTTATGGTTTTTTAAATGGGTAAGGGAGAGGAGCTTATTGTGGGCATAGCACTGATTGTGGGTATAGATTTGGACAGCCTAGGTCCCACCATTGGGCAATATATATGCCAATTAAATTTTCAAAAAAAATTATAAATATGATATGATTGATTCATATTAAACTCAAATATGTCTTATCATAGGTAGATTTTTTTATTGCCACCTTCTCAATAGTAGGTGAATGCAACTTGACATTTATTTTCCACCTTCACAATATTAAGTGAATGCGTCATGATAAACTTATTTCCATAATATAAATAACCTTTGCCACCTTCCCACTAAAAGGTTCTTGTAAAGGGACATTTTATTATCCAAAATATATGTCTTATTGCATTAAAAGTGAGTTGACATGTACATAAGACATTGCCAAATGGTTTAGTTCCAAATATATTTTAACAAAATACGTTTCAACATGTTTCATTTCTCATCTTCTTTTTACAAAGTACTGGTTCCAGGTGTTCATATTAACCAATCTTTTTCTAAATTTTCTTGCAAAATTGAAAAAAATGAACTCTTAGGCTCACTATGCATTGCAATTTTTCATTAAAACACATAATTATTAGAGTATTATTTACAAATCAACATAAAAAATAATAATCATAATAATAATTTAAAACTGGTTAGAATTCAAAAAAATATTAATATCATTTCAAATCACCAACCATAAATCTTACGTACCCATGAAGCTATCACTCCTACCATTAATCCATTGAATGCGGATCAAATTCCCTCTCAGAATTCAAAATTATGCACTTACTACCAATTCAAATTCTATAAACCTATTTTTGCAAGCAATCCTCAGTTGTGTGATGCAAGTTTCAGCTGAAGAAATTCAAATTTCTCTTTCTATTGGACACTCCTGAGCGACAATGACTTCCTCCAAATTGATGCAATCTCCTCCAGCTTCTACAATAAGCCTCAATACCTACCTTCACAATAATACTTATGCATTCCATATAAAACTACTATGTGAAATTGCCTTGTCCATTTACATTTAAATGAATTGAAGGCTTGTTAATTTTCGTAGCCATACATTATACTATCATTGGCCAGTCTCCCTTAAAGCTTAGTGTTATGGTTCAAATATTTCCAACCCTTTCCAATACAACATTATGATACATACATATATATTGCACAGATACATATCTACGTATGTTTCCTATACCCCTGCTCATTTTCATGAAACTTACACATTTATCTATCTCTGCAATATATATTTATATATACTGCATACTAAAATTTATATAATACTGTATAGTTCATTAGTTGTATGGTTCAAATTTTTCCAACCTCTTTTGATACAACATTGTGATACATATACATATACATATATATATATATAAAAATACATAGATATGTAAATTACTTATAGCCTTGTTCATTTACATCCAATTTATGTATCTATCTATTAAACTGACTATAAATATCAGCCCATATCCCTTACAGCCAACTATGATAATGGATAACTCCTACTTATGTTAGAGAAAAAATATTATAGTCACTGGCATGTTTGATTAGCTTTCTTAAGGACTCATAGATCCTAAAATATGTCATTTTTATTGCACTTCCATGTAGGGTGCCCTGATATTGCCTAGTGAGGCGTGTTGAAGTAGTCATATACATCGCATCAAAACACTCTTGCCATGTAGTGCATGCAAACAAAAGTGGTATAAAACCCATGAAAAATATCATGACTTATAAATTCTTGGCAAATGCCATGAATTTTATACCACTTCACTGCATTCTCTGTAGGGAAAAAAAGCTCCTTCGTTTTTTCATCCTGGAAAACTTAGATGCAATACATGTTAATTTTTTTTCCTTTCCCCTTTATCACTTACATTCAACTTAATTAGAAGTATTCTTTTTTTGTTCTTCAATTAAAATGACTGTAAATATCGTCCCCTCTCCCTTACAACTAACTATGATAATGTTTGACTCCTTATGTTATAAATATTTTTCATACAGTGTAGACATGTTTCCTATACCAGGTTGTCACATACCATACCCACCATATGTCATATGTCCAAAACTATACCCACAATATTTCCTATGCCCACACATAGCTCCTCTCCCTTATGTGTATGTTTTGTTTGTTCTTCAATTTAACTGACTATAAATGTTGACCCCTCTCCCTTATAGCCAACTATGATAGTGGTTGACTCCTACTTATGCTATAACCATTTATGAAATATCATAAATAACTTGAAACAACAGTAAGATATATATATATATATATATATATATATTGTAGAGATAGATAAATACATGGGTTTCCTATACCCTTCTTCATTTACATTCAACTTAATTAAATTTATGCTTTGTTTTTTATTCAATTAAAGTGACTGTATGGTAATAATTTCTCAAACAACATTATAAAAAATTACACAACTTGAAATAGCAGTATGATAGAAATATTTCAAACCCTTTCCTGTATCGTAATGCTCTTTGAAGATATACATATTTGTATCATACTATTGTTTCAAGTTTATATATATTTGTATCATAATGCTCTATGAGTTGTATATATATTGCAGAGATAGATAAATACATGGGTTTCCTATACCCTTCTTCATTTACATTCAACTTGATTAAATGTATGCTTTGTTTGTTCTTCAATTAAAGTGATTGTATGGTAACCATTTCCCAAACAACATTATGAAACATTTCAACAACTTGAAATAGCTCTATGAGTTGTATCATACTAATGTTTCAAGTTTATATATATTGGTTTCATAATGCTATATGAGGAAGGGTTTAACATGATCACCCAAATGTTTATAAGAGGTAGAGTTGGTGATATAATAGTATACCATGCATTGCTTGTTCCATTGCAACATTCCCTTCATCATTTACAATCAACTCAATTAGATGCATGGTTAGTTTGTTCTCCAATTACACTCACTATATCATGTATGATTTTTTTGTTTCAGTTGGTATCATTATTTTCATTGTAACATTTATAAGTGTGTGTTATTTACTAATCACTGTGTTGGTTCAATGCAAGGGAAGAAAAATGTGAATACAAATACCAGGCGACCTTTAACAAAGAAAAATGTACCAAAGCAGAGCCAGACAACTATGCCTACACACAAGAGAGGTGTACATCTGCCACATAGAGATGAGGAGGATGTTGTGATTCTTGTTCACTGACCAACTGAAGAATCAAGTAGTGAGGAGGAGGTATAAATTTTTGTGGAGCAGCCAACCAAACCTGTACTTCAAGCTAACCCAATTGTATCAACCAAAAAGGTTGCACTGGGGTGAGAATGGACCATGGTTGAAATGGACCGTTCCCTTGTAGATGTTGAAGACAACGACATGTCAACTAGAGGTGCAGCCAAAAAGTGGGGTATTCCAACCACAACATTATCAAATTGGTTGGGTGGTGTGACCACTAGTAAAAGGAAAAGGCCCCCAACAATCCTAAGGATGAAGAGGCATTGATTGTTGAATGGTGCAAGGAGATGGCTACTATTGGCCATGGTTTGGAGATTTTCAATCACAAAAAAGAAGTGGCCCAAATATGTGAAACGAGGAATAATCCCTTCAAGAATGGGCTTCCTGAAAAGTCTTGGTGGATGGGGTTCAAAATAAGACATCCTGATCTATGCTTGAGAACAATCCAAGGACAAGATCTAGAGACTGTGCTATAAATCTTATGCCTACAATTGTAATTTCTTTCTATGACACTTTGGATAAGGCATATGCAAGAGGCAAATATGGACCACAGAGGATTTGGAACTACGATGAGACAAGGCTGCAAGCTGTCCCAGTTCATACTCTTAGAAATAATTGAATGATACTAACAATGCATCTAATTGAGTTGATTGCAAATGAACTAGGGTATTTGTGCAATGAAACAAAAAATGCATGTTATACTATTACGTCCCTAATTATAATTGACATAAATCAAACAATGATACAACCTCAAACAACATCATACATGTAAGATTGAGTGTATATTTTAATATGTTGTTTGAGAAATGGTTATAACATAAGTAGGAGTCAGTCATCATCACAGTTAGCTATAAGGGAGAGGGGTGGGTCGCTATTTACAGTCACTTTAATTGAAGAACAAACAAAGCATACAATAAATTAGGTTGAATGTACATATTCATATATGTATATGCATATATGCATATACATATACATATACATATGCATATGCATATACATATACATATACAACAATGATACAAAGTGTAAAAACAAATTCATACATGTAAGATTGAGTGTAATTGATGAACAAATTAACCATGCATCTAATTCAGCCAATTGCAAATGAACAAGGGTCTTTGTGCAATGAAACAAAAAAATGCATGTTATACTATCACATCCCCAATTATAATTGACAAAAATCAAACAATGATATAAAGTGTAGCAAAAAATTCAAACATATAAGATTGAGTGTAATTGATGAACAAACTAACCATGCATTTATTTAAGTTGATTGAGTGGTATGTTTGAAATGAAACAAGCAATGCATGTTATACTATAAACATCGCCCTACCCACCAGTGGTCCATTGCCCTTAAACAAACTATACATATGTACACACATATACATATACATAAGTACATACATATACATATGCAACATTAAATGGTAATTAAAGAACAAACTAACCACGCATCTAATAGAGTTGAGGAACAAACAAACCATACATATGACTATTGTTAATTGTATCTCTATTTAGCAATTATTTAGGGAGAATTGACTGTAATAGATGAAAAAACTAACCATGCATCTAATTGAGTTCATTGCAAATGAACTAGGGTATTTATGCAATGAAACAAAAAATGCATGTTATACAATCACATCCCCAATTTTAATTGACACAAATCAAACAATGATACAACCATACATATGACTATTATTAATTGTATCTATATTCAACAATTCTTTAGGGAGAATTGAGTGTAATAGATGAACAAACTAACCATGCATCTAATTGAGTTGATTGCAAATGAACTAGAGTATTTGTGCAATAAAACAAAAAATGCATGTTATACAATCACATCCCCAATTTTAATTGAAACAAATCAAACAATGATACAACCATACATATGACTATTGTTTTTGAAAAGTTAAGCAGCATTTACAGGGTGTTGTACCCTTCACAATGAGCTACAAGGGCCAAAAAGGAACAAGTCTAAAAAGCTAACATTATAGTAAAAAGTAACAGAGACAACACATTAACAGCACAGAAACCACGGAAAGGCAACCAAAAGTTAGAACACCGGCGTAGGCAGTAGCTAACTGGCATTATCCTAGTTTTTAAACAACAGGTCCACGGCATCATCACCAACCCAGTCTTTGTTCTCCTAGCCATTATTTCCCTTCAACTCCTCCTTGATAATAGTGGACAGGGTGCTAGTGACGAAGTGGCCCAACTTCATTGTGAAGCAGTTCAATCCACAAAACCTTTTGTTGAGCGTGTCCATTTTCTTCTCCAAGGCATAGGGCTCCTCCCCAACATCCATAGTCTCGAGGATCCCTTCAGAGTCATCAACCAAGGGATGCGAAGAAAGAGAGGACGAGGTTTCTTTTGGTAACTTGTTGTCTTTTGAGATAAATGGCCCATTCACATTCTCGTCCTCATCTTCCTCAGTTTCCTCTTCCTTATACTCTTTGCTGTCAGACCGCTCCTCCTCTGAATCCTCAATTATCTGTCTCTTTTTACTATTTTTTGCCAACCTCCCGGATCTTCTTATGGTGTTCTCCCCACCAGTAATTACTGTGGTTCCCACAACAATATCTCCTTTAGAATCTTTTTATATTATGTTCTTTCCCTTCCCCTCCCTCACAATCAACTTTGACATACCTTTCTTACCATCCTTTCCTTTTTTGGTAGTGTTGGCCCTGTAGGAAAACTTTATTGGGGTGGACTTCAATTCGCAGAGGTTGGTCGCTGCACTAGCATGTGAATTACCCAACCCTCCCTTTAGTTTCTTGGTAGCCAATTTAGCTTTGAGGTTTCCCGCGGTACCCAGATTGGATTTTCGAGGAGGGCTTTTTGACAACCGGGGAAATGTTCACAACAGTCAGGGGTTTGATTTCATCAATGCACACAACCAAGATGGATTTGGGATGACAAAGGGCCAGGTGGAAGTGGTAAAGTCTCAGGATGAGCCCCTGATGGAGTTGAAGAGGCGGGAGGTCATTGGGGTTAAGGCTGGCTAGCTCTTTGCATTTCTCGACAGAATATTTTAGGTCCATAAGCAAAAATAAGGGAAATCTAAGAAACATTTTATGTCTTAAATGATTTAACAAGGGAAAATGATAGAATAAATAGGTTTTGAACCTACCTTCCAAGGTGACATATTTCATCAACGCTAAGCACACCTGGTCCCAAGGCTCCGGAAGAGCTTCTCGCTCAAAACCTCACTGGTTTCGCACCGATTCCTTGTTCCCCATGAAGAAATATTTCAAGCTTTCATTGTCCGGCTTCTTAGTATGCTTAGGGTATTTTTTCCAAGTACACAACATTTTGGTGGCCTGGGCGATAACTTCTTCACTAACTTCAAAAGAAATACTGCCCATCGTGACCCTTCGGTCCTTCCACGAATTAGCAAACTGACCAGAAAAATTAGGGTCATGGCCAACCAAAACCTCCATGAGAGGAGCAATGCCACCTTCAGCACAAATGTGCCAAACTAACGGATTCTCTCAAAATTCATCACAGTTGTCCGGCTCAGTTCGAAAACGGTCAGCACCTATACTTTCAACCTGCATAGAAAACCAAAGAGTTTGCAGAAGACATAAATTGTAAAAGTCAGCAAGGCAATGGATATTCATCACATAGTGGTCATTTAGGCAAGAAATGTAGCGATGGGTAATGACGCTAGCGTGCAGGTCACATGCGCGGAAGGGAAAATCACCACAAGGTGACTTGACAATGAAGTTAATGTGGATCTTGGGAAGATTGCGGCCAGCTAAACAAGAAATGGCAGGCATGTAGGGTTCCTTAGCCTTGGAGTAGGCACGCAAAAAACAAGACAAGTTGGTCGTATGGCTAAAAATAGAAACATTCCTATGAGTGTAAATTGAGACCCACACTAAACTAGTAAGCACGAAGGTGCTAGAAGGAAGCATTCCTTCATAATGAGGGGTCCAATCAATATTTAAACTCACAGTCTTACGGAGGCTATGATGAGTTAAAACAAGATATCTCACAATGCCAAAGAGGAGAGATCACACGATATGACCTCTCAAATTCATCAAAGTCACGTAATTTCTTATTCCCTTCATAAAGTCACCTTTTTTATTCACATTACAAGCCTTAAAATTTAAAACCCACCACCTGTTAGCCACCTCAGTAATAGAGCTCATCCACCAATCCCAAAGGACAAACAAGTGGGTCCCCCAACCAGCACTCAGCACCTGAAGATCTCTAAACACATAATGAGCCATAAAGTTAGAGTCCCTCCACCTGTTAGCCATCTCAGCATTAGCACTCATCCACCAGACCCAAAAGATAATCAAGTGGACCCCCTATCCAACACCCAACACCCAGAGATTTGAATTTATCATGATAATTGGTTACTTTGTTCTCTCAAGATGAGATCTTGAATTTTTGGCAGTATCTTCTCCATTCTCCTCCAACATTTAGAGTAGCCCCAGCAAGTTCCAAGATTAGCCAAGGCATCCGCCACTTGGTTTCCCTCCCTAAATATATGTGTCACTTTTTTACCCCTAAGTTTGGATAAAAGGAATCTAGTGTCCAACAAGATATCCTTAGTATTCCAGGCAATTAGTCTATCCATATTCACAACATCAGTAATAGACTTAGAATCTCCTTCAATGTGGAGATTAGCAATCCCCATAGAGACAACAATTTGGAGGCCCATGAGCAGTGCATGGGCTTCCGCCACAATAGAAGACTGAAAACTAATACCTCCAAAAAATCCTACAACCATAACCCCCCCAGGGTCTCTAATCACACCACCAATACTAGCCCTGCTTGGGTTGCCCTTAGCAATCCCATCAAAGTTGAGTTTAAACCAACCTCTATCCGGAGGCTCCCATCTGGTATTTTTCTTGGCTAAGGATTCTGAATTGTCAAACGAGTTAGCCTCTAACCCCTGGTGCCAAGCCTTGACCATTCTAATTTTGTAATCAAGAGGTCCCTTTTCCAGGAGTTTCTTATTAAAGAGGGATATGTTTTCCTCAATGAGCCAAACACCAATGCCAAAAAAATCCCTAGGATTCCTCTCAATATTCCTGAAGACCCTGTTGTTCCTCTCCTTCCACAGACACCAACCCAAAATAGGAGGAACCTGATTCCAAATTTCATCAGGCAAGGGATGGGAATAGGGACCATGCCATCCCAGGATGAAGGATAAGAGATCCATACTCATAAGCCAAGAGACTCCGATTTTTTCAAAGGCCAGTTCCCAAACTTCAGCAACAATCAGGCAGTGTAACAATAGGTGACTGACAGTTTCCTCCCTATACTTACAAAGTAAACATCTATTGGGAATATAAAATCCTCGTTTCCTCAAATTGTCCTGAGTAAGAATCCTGTTATGGCAGGTCGTCCACCAAAATAAAATTATTTTAGGGATCATGTGGCAGTTCCATATCTTCCTCCAAGGTTCCTCTGCAATACCCTGGTTTGTCAATAGTTTGTATGTTGACCTAACAAAAAGATCCCCCTATTTGTCAAAGGTCCAAAAAAACTCATCTTCTCTGTCATAAGAGGGAAACCTGGTGATAGAGAGAATCTCCTGGAGGGACCGAGCCATAAAACAAATGTCTTGAGACTGGGGACAATAGAGGATTAGTTCCTTCCAAGCCCTAGCCCCAGGGGGTCTAGAAAGATAATCACTGATATGGATACCAGAATACCTCTGAGCTGATCTTATAAGAGTCCTAAAGTCAGAACAAACCAAAGGGGTATCAATTAGCCATGTATCTTCCCAGAATTTGATCCGATTTCCTTTGCCCATTTTCCATTTAATCCCATTCCTTAGTAGGCCTTGTGTCCTACAGATGCTCCTCTAGGCCAAGGAGCCCTGGGGGTGAGACTCTGAGAGGCAATTGATCCCAACCAACCTTGACCATCAGTGCCTTGTTAGTGTTGACAATTGTCTTGACTCCTAGGCCACCATAATTTTTGGAGCAATTTTCTTCTTATCCTCAGTCCCAAACCAGAGGAAATTCCTTTGAATTTTTTCAAACTTATCAGCAATGTACTTAGGCATCTTAAATATGGAAAGGAAATAAGTTGGTATACCTTGAAGGGCCGCTATGAGCAGTTGGAATTTTCTAGCATGGCTTAGGATGGAGCCTTTCCACCCAGCCAATTTCCTTTGGATTATTTCCATAATCAAGTTCCAGAAGTCAAGGGTAACCTCCTTAACCATGAGAGGGAGCCCAAGGTAAACCGAGGGGAGGGACCCACTAACACAACCTAGAACCACAGTCACTCTGGTTAGCAAATTAGGTGCGATGTTAAAGAAATAGATCATGCTTTTATTGTAATTGATGCTTTGACCAGAACATGAGGCATAATTGTTAAGGCATGATTTCCATTTCCTGGCTTCCACCATAGAGGCTTTCCCAAAAAGAAAAGTGTCATCCATAAATTGTTGCACAATAACCGGTTCCAGGGAAGAAGCCACTCTGATGCCCATAATGGAGCCTTCCGATAGTAGACCAGTAAAGTTCCTGCTGAGCACATCAACAATCATGATGAAGAGATAAGGAGATAGGGGGTCGCCTTGTCTAATCCCTCTACCAACAGAGAAGAACCCAAAGGGGGACCCATTAATAAGAATGGAGTACTTAATAGTATTAACACACTCCATAATGAGTTTGATAACCGAATTGTTGAACCCAAACTTAGCCAAAACCTTTGGGATGAAATCGCATAAAACTTTATCATAAGCTTTAGAGACGTCTAGTTTAATGGCCATCCCCGCATAGTTACATCTATCCATAGAATGGAGCAGCTCGTGGGTGGTCAAAGTAGCATCAAGAATATGGTGCCCAAGGACAAAACCCTTTTAGGTAGGACTGATGATTTTATCCAGAAGGGGCTTGATACGGTTCACTAAAATTTTTGAAATGATTTTAGAAAAGGTGTTACATAGGCTAATGGGCCAAAAATCAGTCATGGATTGAGGCTCTCCAATCTTAGGAATAAGGGCAATGAAGGTGTGATTCAATTGTTTAAGGATTTTACCAGATTTGAAGAAATCCCTGGCTGCTAGCACGAGGTCCCCACCCACAGTATCCCGAAATATTTGAAAGAAGGTAGGAGGAAAACCATCAGGGCCCGAAGCTTTGAAATCCCCCATGCTAAAGGTAGCCAGCTAAACATCTTCTCGAGAAACAACACTGAGAATCCCCTTATTATCTTCCTGGAAAATGATGGTAGGTAGATGGTTGAGCAACACAATTTCCAAATCTAGGTTTGGTGCCTCAGTTGGGGCCGAATAAGCCTCTTGAAAGTAGTTAGCAACATGAAGGCCAATCTGGGTAGGATTTGAAATCACCACACCAAAATCATTAGTCAGTTGAGAAATTTGATTCCTTTTCCTATGCTTGATGACTAACACATGAAAGAAATAGGTGTTCCTGTCACCTTTCTTCAACCATTGGACTCTATATTTTTGCTTCCAAAAGACTTCCTCCTTTTTGAGAACCCATTCCCATTCCATCCTAGTTCCCCTTTCCTAGCTATGAGTCCGGTGACTGGTGACTGTCATCTTTTTCCTCCATTTTCTTTTGTAAGGTCCTCAACTCTTCTTCTAACAACTTTTGTTTTGAAACACGTTAGAAAAAACACTCTTGTTCCATCCTTTAACCATGTTTTTAATATGTTTGAGTTTGAAAAAAATCCTAAACATGGGAGAGCCATGGACAGGAATATTCCACCATTCAACAATTTTATTTTTGAAGTCAGAGTGAGAATTCCACATTATCTCAAAATGGAAGGGGATTGGACCCACTGCACGATGAATATTAGTGGTCAACAAAAGGGAGTTATGGTCAGAGACTGTTCTAGGCAGGGTTATTAGATTAGCATCTAAAGTATTAGTCCAATGGGGAGAGCAGAAAAAACAATCTAAACAGACCTGAATCAGGTGTTCACCAGAGTGTCTGTTAGACCAAGTAAATTTCTAACCCATGAGATCAATATCAATTAAACCCAAAGAATTCAAAAAATTAGCTAGGTCATACATGCTGTCAGAGTAATCCAATAGGCCACCACTTTTTTCCGATGGAAAGAGAGGAGAGTTAAAATCTCCAGCAACCAACCAATTGTCTCCCCATGACTATTGTTAATTGTATCTCTATTCAACAATTCTTTAGGGAGAATTGAGTGTAACAGATGGAAAAACTAACCATGCATCTAATTGAGTTGATTGCAAATGAACTAGGGTATTTGTGCAATGAAATAAAAAATGCATGTTATACTATCACATCCCCAATTCTAATTGACACAAATCAAACAATATAAATTATATATCAAACTTTGTCACACTTGTGAATGTAATTGAATATAAATTATATTATACATCAAATTCATATAAATGTAAATGAACAAGGCTATATGAAACATCAATTTCTATATATTTTCCATATATAATTGTAAATCTGCAACTTGCGTATATATAATGATAGTATTGGAACATTACCATGCACTCCATAGTTGAGGGTACCATACACCTATCTTATGGTCAAAGTATGTATGTATGTAGGATTGGTTTCCACAAATACATGCATTCATCATACTAAAGTAATGGATGTATGTTACATATAAATGCATTGGAGAGGCTTCTTTTCACCAAAGCATTTTTAGTATTAAACCATATTGCATACACTAATAATTTATAAAGTATAATGATACATAGTTTAATACTTAAATGTTCTTGTGAGAAAGAAGTCTCTTCAATGCTATAACCTCCAATGTCACTACAAATTTTTGTTTTATAATATGTAAATGTTGTTTCCAGCATTATGCACATTCCTATATTATGTATTTGATATCAAATGGATCTTTTTATTGGTTTTTTAAATGGATATGTATGTATGTTACATATAAACTCCTTAAGTATGGCTACCTGCATGACCTTAATACATACATAGATATGAACTATCATATGTATTATTGTATGTATGTATAGTTTACATACATACACACATACACATATGTATGAGTATATAAAATATCTATCTATCTATCTATCTATCTATCTATCTATCTATCTATCTATCTATCTATCTATCTATATATATATATATATATATATATATATATATATATATATATATATATATATATATATATATATATATATATATATATATATATATATATATATGTATGTATATTATTTGACATATATGTATGCATGTATGTATGTATTTATGTATGTATGAGTGTATACGATACATACATAATATTTTAATGTTTATTATAGTATTAAGTTGTTAAATATTATATTAATATATGTTATTAATAATATTAAAATGTTTAGTCAATTAAAAAAGTAAAATGACTACTAAATTGACTACGAAAATCCTATAAATGATTAGTCAATTAAAAAACTAAAATGATTAGTAAATTGACTACAAAAATCCTATAAATGGATATGAATTATTCCCAAAAACTCCACAATTTAGGCAAAGATGATGGACAGGGAAGAGTGGATGATGGGGGTCAGGAATTCTCAAGCGAGGGGTTCACGACAATGGTGGAAACAGTCGACAAAAACATAGGTGCATGAAACCCTTAACAGTCGAGCTGTGCAAACCCATGAATGGTATGTATATGTATACACAAAGTCAGCTAAAAATATAGGTGCATGAAACCCTTAACGAACATTATGTATATGTATACACATAGTAATATGTATATGTATATGTAAATGACCTACTGTGTGTATATATACACACAAACACACACAAAGACATATATATGTGTGTGTATATGTGTATTTTTTAAATATATACACAGTTGGCCATATTTTACCTACAAGAAACTCTTAATAGTGAAGAGTTTATTAACTTCCAATATTGCCACTATACATATACAAATTACAGAGGTATAAAATGAAAACAAAGGACTATATTATGGTGAACTATGTGTATATGTGTGTATACACAGATATATATGCATATACAAACTACTTAGGTATATAATAAAAACAAAGGTCTATATTATGGCAGACTGTGTGTATATGTGTACACACACACACACACACACACACACACACATATATATATATATATTTTTGTATACACACAGTTGGCCATATATATGCATAAATATATCTATATACTCATATATACACACAGTCCATCATATATATGCATAAATATATATGTATACTCACATATACACACAGTCTGCCATAATATAGGTGCATTATTGCTACAAAATTACATTTACTCATCATTCTTGTGTGTATACACAGATACATATGCATATATATATCTGTGTATACACATATTTACACACAATCGACCATATATATGCATATATATCTGTATACTCACATATACGCAGTCATCCATAATATAGGTACATTATTGCTGCAAAATTAAATTTGCTCGTCGTTCTTGTGTGTATATATTTGTATATAGATATGTATATGTATATAGACATATATCTATTGGTAAAGAGATACATATACACAGAATTGACCATGATAAAGCTGCAACAAAGCTTCATTAGATGAGGAAATCATTACTTGTGCACAAAATCTATTTAAAAATATATATATCATAAGAAAAAACTAGAAAAATCTTGCAATGCATATTTACTACATATGTGAGGTTGGAACACAACATCACCTGTGTAGAAAGAAGTTAAATAGTTTCCTTATACTGAATGTGGTGTTGATAAACATAGAAAGCTCAAAAAATGCATCACCACCATTTGGCCATAGCCTCACCACCATTGACGTCCATCCTAGGGTAAACCCACAAAAGTAGTTTACAATTTGAGTGAAGAAGGAAAACTTGCAAAAAATAACCCCATTCAAAACAAATTGGTTTTTGGGGTTCAAATGAACCCTTAGGTTCGAGCGAACCAAAAGAGGGTTCGCTAGAACCCAGGTTTGAGCGAACCCACTAAATGCCCTGGGCCCACCATTCCCACAAAAAACACAAAGGAAACCCTTTTTGAAAGGCTAGGGGTTCGCTTGAACCTCCCCTGGTTTGCTTGAACCCCCCCTGGTTCGCCTGAAGCCCCCTTCTCCCACCTTCTCACCCTCTAGCCCAAAAATACTCCAGAATTTTTCTCTTCAAAGCTTAGGTTGAGGATGAAAAAGAAGGAGACTTCACAGACGCAACTGGATGATGGTAGTCCTCAGAACGAGCTATCCAACAAATATAATTTTAATCTGTTTTGGTTTTTTATGTATTTTTTTTTTAGTTATATTAAACATAGGTTTTCATTGAAAATCAAGCTCTGTGTTCTACACATGTGGAAAAATAGAAGATTATCAAAAAAAAAATTAAAAATATTTTTAGGCTGGGTATTGATGTCCTTGATCCATTAATTTTTTTTTGAATTTCGATACATATAGAAAAAGTTATGTTGTATATAGTTTGTCTATGTCTGAATTATAATTGGTTTGACTTCGAAACTTGATTAAGGAAAAAATGTGTAATAAAACACTATGAAACCAAATGAACTGGTTAGATATCGTAGTTACAAATCTAAATTCAAAAAAAATAGAAATTTATCCTTCATACAAAAAAGGTTATGTTGTATACGGTGAGCATCACTCCTTAAAAATGTTGTTTACTGATAAAAACTAGTTTTCAAAGGAGATGAAAAAAAAAGTGCAATCTAATTCCAAAATTTTTGAAAAAATATATTTAGGATCTATAGACAAAACTTCACAAATCACTAGTTTGCATCATCTTCAAATTCCTTAGGGTTTAGCTGCTATAGGAGCTCAAAAGTGAAGATTTAGTTAAAAAAATCAGTTCAATGTCCAGTTTGCCCAAAAATTGTAAACCACTATTGTGGGATCACCCCCTAACCAGAGCTGGTTCTCAATGGAACCGCTCAAAATGAATAAAGTTTTCATGAATGGATGTTTCATGAACCTAGAGAAAAACCAAGTGAATGGTGTGCATGTCGAGGTGGTAGGTGTGAAGACTGACGACGGAGGAATGTCTAGCACTTAAAGCGCATTTACTAGAAGTGTAATGAGCCAGTATTGGTGTGGCGCCAAACAACCATCGGTCATACAGATGTCCATTATCGATATATGCCAAATTGTTAGACATTTTTGGTGGTTTTTGAAAAGTGCCCCCAACACAGCAAAAAACGTGCTCGAATTTCCCCCAAAAAAATCAGGGACTACCAGCTCAATAGTCAAGGGACGTGGCAAAAATAATTACATTGACTCGAATGCTAATGACGTGGACCCCTCGCTCAAAATTACCCTACCCACCATCGACTCCTCACCCTTACTTGTGCATATAAACATTATAATTTACTTTCCTAAAATATTGGGAAATAGGTTGCGGGTGCACAAGAAAAAGTTTGACAACAGTAAAAGTGTACTTGTGTACGATAGTAACCTTTTATTACATGTTGCAGGCCCCATATTGTGACCACATGTTCTATTAAAAATATAACTCCCTATTCAACTATTCCTTAATAGGACATGCTCCAAGGTATGCACCCATTACAAGAACATAACTATTTAGCTTCAAGCCCTAGTCTTAATATTTTATATAGAATATAGTTTCAATTAGATCAATGTTCAAAACATTTAATTATGATTACAAAAAAATAATTCTTTGTTTCTTTTGGTTTTATGTCATATGTATGGTTATTGTAATCTTCAAAAGTTTGTATTGCTAGTTTCATTCAACTATTAGTTGGTAGCTTCTATTCTTTGTATTTCTCATTGTTCAATATTTAAAAAAAATAAAATTACAAATAGAGTTTAATTTGATTACTACCATTTGAACTAGGAGTATTACAATCAATTTGAATACTACCATTTGAACTAAGAATATTAGATTCAATATAAAATACATGGTCAAACAAAGAAATGAGAAGTATTACGATGTTTATTATATATTGACAGATAGTTGGTTCATTTTTTATTTATTATGGAGGGCTTCTAAATATTTTGTCAAGTAATTTTTAGTCTTTTTAAATTGGTCAAAGATATATTTATCTATTGGATAAGTTCCTTGTGTGTTTGGAGATAATTTGTAATAAGCGTGAGAGACTTACCATCCAATGAAAGACGTTAGAGTAAATAAGTTGAATTCCTACCTCATGAAGATAATTTATATTGAAAATGATAACTAAACACCTTAGTTTGATAAATGTTTCAAGATAATCTATCTACAAAATTCAAAAAGCAAATTATGGGAGACAATAAGCCCAAATAATGCACCCTTCTAAGAAAGTTTACTATTAAAGATTAAACAGAGGCAAAAATTATCAATCATTGTAGACATAGGACCACAGTCAAATACATCTTCAAAGAAGTCCTTATGATTGCAAAAAGGGCATAGGTGATGTGAAAGTTAAAAGAAGTAAAGCTTATTACTAGTAGGAAGATCGCAGTGCAAGAATTTCTAGGTAATCATTTGGGCTTAGGAATCTACCTTAGACTTCAAAAGACGAGCATTGAGAAACATCCATTTAGTGTTGGAAAAGCAATGGTGTCACTTAGAGTTTAATCATTTATCAAGTTGTATATTGGATTCAAAAATAGATTTATAAATAGCTTAAAGTAGGAAGACTATAAACTTGTTTTTGTGGACCATCTTTAGTTCTTTAAATATATATGAACTAATAATGAAAATCCAAAATAAGTATATGCAAAAATGAACTAATAATAAAATAATGTGTGAAAATAAATACAAATAATAAATATAAATAAAACTAATATAATATTAAATATGTATAAAAGATAAATAAAAAGAGATTTTTTAAAATAAACTTAAAACAAAACTACATCAATTATCAATATAATACTACATTAAATCATTTTATTAAAATAAACTCAAGATTATTTAAAAAATCATTTTAGTAGGTCTAGGAAAGGGATAGCATTTAGTTTACCAATAATCCAAAGTTTTATTTTTTCAATATAAAGAATAATAATAACCCCACATTTTTTTATTGGGCGTGAAAGCATAAACAACGAAGGATTAGATGTGTGTCAAGTTGTATAAGCTCATGTTTTATGCTAATGTATGCACGTCAAACCTAGTGTATGATAATAATTATGAGGCCCACAAATAAATGGAAGATTTTAATAATTTGAAATCCGCATTTTATAATGGACTCTGCCACGATGTTTACATCTCAAATGGGTGAAATAAATGCATTTCATATATTTACACTCCATAGGTATTTTTCAAATTTTACACTAAGTGTACAAACTAATTCTTAATTGAGTTATGAATTTAAGTTCAATTTTAAAGTCCTATTTAATTGTTTTGTATGGTCCTCATAAGGTTGATGTTATAAATGGAACATTATTTATATTTTTAATTTGGTAAAATTAGTAAATTTATATATATATTTATTTAGTTTTGTGCATAGTTTGATTGGAGTGTTTTAATGGAGTAATATAAGTATTAGATTTGATTTACAACTAATTTTTAATCATTCTTATTTTATTCATATGTATGTGTATTTACATGCATTTACTCTTTATTTCGAGATTGCCATTTTATCCCTTTAAATCATATTCACAAGATGTCATATTGATCCAAGTCAACTTTGTAGAGTACAAAAATGTCAAGGCATCAAATTTAAATTTTAATGTCCCCACCCTCTTTCTACTACTCATTATGAAGTAACCCAACACACGTTTCATGCAACATGTTATTATGTCATTGTATTTAAAGGAATCCATTATGCATATGGACACATGATAAAAAAATGAAGGATTACAAGGAAAAAAGGGAGAATAATTAGAGCATGCTTTAGTTCTACAAGAATAATAAAAGAGTCAATATGCATCATCATCATGTAGGCCATATGCATGTCTATGAATGGTGTCTTCAATCATTTTCATCGTTGTTAATTTAGCATACTAAGGGTTTTGACCTAGGAGAACATATTCACCTATTGATTCAAAAACTCTTCAGAGATGTATCTAGACACCACCTTGACAAATTCATATATCTAGAAGGCAAAGTAAAATACATTCTCATATTCACTTTCTTTTAGATCGATTTTTACACCGCTCTAATTAGTTTTGCATGTCAAATCAAGTTCATGGTTGTCAAAATTGACCTCATAGGACATAAGATCAATCTAAATGTTTGACATAAAATTAATTTCTAAGGACATATCACATCAAGGAAATTTGTTTTTTTGACAATGACAAATTAATCTAAAGTGTAGAGTGAACATTAAATCTTCCTTATCAATCCTAGAGCTAAGTACGCCTATCTACTCATTTATTTATTTTATTTTTATTTTAAATGTCTATCCCAGTTCTTATATCTCTACTTGGTTAGTGATTTGTCAATGATTGCATGTATATAATTAGACTAGATATTTAAGTATTTTTAAACCCTTAACAATTTGTTTGAACTTGATATTCGTTGAGCATGCAAAGATAGGTTTTCCCCTTAGGGTTTCTTTTCTTTCATTGGGGCTTCAAATCTATTTTGTCTAATTGATCATATTTCATAATAGATGTTCTTAGGGCTTGATTACAATGTTCTCATGTGATCATTCATTGCTCTACTTTTAAAGTTTCACATGTATATTATTTGACTTTATCTTTCTTCAACCTCACCCATGCTTGCTTTGGCCTTTAGAGTTTATTTTTTATACTAGTTTTAGATTTAATTATTGATTGATTTATTTATTTTTATCAACCTTTAGGTTATATTTGTATCATTTTATCTTTTAGGGTTTTGATAACTATTTGCACATGTCAAATTATGATCAATCTCATTTCTCTTTGAGAAGAAATGCATGCTTTAATATGTAAATGGTTAAATATATTGAGAATGCTTTTATTCATGAATTTAATACTAATTTTATTGTTACTACTCATATTCATGTTAAGGATGATGATTATGATCATGAGGCATATCTTGAAAAATAAGAGTTTGTAGAAGAGCTTGCTAGTTCATCTTCTAAAAACATTTGCACAACTTGTTAAGGCAATGCATAATTTATTCATCAATAAACCACTTGGGTTGGAAGTTCTTCAAATCCAATGCTAAGCTTGCTATCTGATGCAAAGAGGAATCTCTCACCTCCAAGCATAACTCAAATCTACATACTCTCAACACAACACATTATGCAATATAGCAAATTTAACACAATAGAACTCATAAATTCATTTCATTTTCAGCAATGAAAATAATTACATAAATCAAAAAATTAGACATATTACATAAGCCATCCATGGCTTCTCACACACATTATCATTCTCACATTCCTCACTCTCAAATCTGCAACACAAAAATTACTTCACAGCTCTTCAAATTGTATGTTGGACGTTTTTCCTCTTGCAGGCATCAAAAATCCTCTTTTTCTTCAATATTTTTGCTTCTATTTGCTAAAAACTTGTTGCCTAGGCCAACTTCTCCATTATGGATGCCTTTTTCTCTTAAAAATTTGTATTTTAAAGTTGTTCTCACTCTTGTAACATCCCACCTTTTTTTTGGACATGAGAGTAAAGTTTTCTCCTAAAAAATGGCAATCAATCAATGCATTGGTATATTACAATGTTCCCGAGTGTGCCATACTCAATAACTATTCTTAATTGAATTTTAGTTATAAATTAATTAAGAATAACTCCAATAATTTAAACTTCTAGAGGAGCATGACAATGAATATTAAAATTTATTTTATGCAAGTTACCATCGGGTGACAATAATTGTCTTAAAATTTATATTTTGCATAACTTTTTATTAGAAGCCCATATTCACCTGAAAACTTGTCAAGATTCATATGATTTCATTTCAAACCTTTCCACCAAGCCTTTTTTTTCTCCAGCTCTTAAAAATCTTGAAAATTAATTGTTTATGTGGCCAACTAGGAAAACATTTCTAATTTTAAATTCTCCCAATCTATGAGAAATTTCATCATGAAACCTTCACCACATTGTGTTAAATTTGTCCAATAATATTTCTTTAAAAGGATTTCAATCCAGATCTTATGGATTTTTAGAAACAATTATTTTCATAAAGCTATCCTGCAGGGCCTTAAAATAACAATTTGGCGAAAACTTGAATCTAGCAATTTTTGCTGAATATTTGAACCAAAATAAGGAAAAATGAAATAAAACAACTAACAAATATTTTTGGGTGATATTGATTTCCTATGGACCCAGATGCTCCTACATCAGACACGCCAAGTAAATTGAATTTTGTGAGTATAACTTTTCAATTGCATACATCTCATTATCTTTTTCATAATAATCAAAATTAGAAAACTTAACCATTACCTCAAGGATTTCTCTCTATATTTCTGCTACAATATCTTCTTCTCCACCACCATCAAATATTTCATCTTCTCCATCTGCATCTTCTTTCATTATCCTTTCAACCTTCTCTTCCTTCACTTGCATATAGTAAGGTAAATCAACTATTACCTCTTTCTCCTCTGTTGGAACTTCTCCTTTTTCCTGTAAACAAAACAAATTCAACATGTTCATGGGACTTATCTTCTCCCACTTGTATCTCCTACATCCCCTTATCACATTCATTAGTCACTTTCCCTTCAAAGAAGATATTTATCTTCCTTGTCTCCTCTTTGAGTAGGAGATCTTCTTCATCTTCACCAAATTCTTCATCAAATATAGGATCTTCAGCTTCTGCTTCAAAAACTTCTTCCCATTTCTCTTCTTCTTCTTCCTTAGTGTCACATGCATGAGACTCTCCTTCATCCTTTTTCCTTCTTGCATTCAAAATATTATTAGGATGATAAATAAAGTTACTATTACCTCTTATCCTTGCTCAATTTTCTTTCAAATCTTTCATTGCTTGCTTCAACTCCTCAAACTCTCTCACCCTATCCATCCTCAATCTTTCCTTGAGTTCCTCAAGTCTAGGAACTATCAAAATCCGTCCAATAAAAAAATGCCTTCTTCCCTTAGACATTTTAATCAACTTCTATAACTCACACAAACTGTATACCATCTAGCCAACAAAGATCTAGAAGATGCACCTCTCAAAACTCCATCTTCCCACACCCACAGTGGAGGAATTTTGCACACCTTCTACCCATATTATCCCTATCGAAGGAATACGCTTGACTTAGTACAAATTCATCACCTTGGGCTCTCTGGACTCAGCACACCTGCAACAAAATATTAGAGCTCTCAAACAAACATCTTCACTTCTCCAACCCACAGTCCTGGTGCAATCACTCTACACACTCAGGAACTTCCTGCTCTACTACCATTAACGCAAACAGGAATCTCCCACCTCCAAGCATAACTCAAATCTGCATACTCTCAACACAACACATTATGCAATATAGCAAATCTAACACAATAAAACTCATGTAAATTGATTTCATTTTCAGCAATGAAAACAATTACATAAATCAGCAAATTAAACTTATTACATTAGCCATACATGGCTTCTCACACACATTATCATTCTCACATTTCTCACTCTCAAATTTGCAACACAAAAATTACTTCACAACTCTTCAAACTTTGTGTTGGACGTTTTTCCTCTTGCAGGCATCGGAAATCCTCTTTTTCTTCAATATTTTTGCTTCTATTTGCTAAAAACTTGTTGCCTTGGCTATCGTCTCCATTATGGATGTCTTTTTCTCTTACAAATTTGTATTTTAAAGGTGTTTTCATTGTTGAAACATCCCACCTATTTTTTTGGATGTGAGAGTAATGTTTTCTCCTCAAAAATGGCATACCAATCAATGCATTTTTCGTTACAAATTGTCATGGATTCCTTTTCTCAATTTGGAGCCATACTCAATAACTATTCTTAATTGAATTTCAGTTATAAATTCATTAAGAATAACTCCAATAATAAACTTCTAGAGGAGTGTGACAATGAATATTAAAATTGATTTTATGCAAGTTACCACCGGGTGCCAATAATTGTAGTAAAATTTAATTTTTGCATCCTTTTCTTAGAATCTCATATTCACCTGAAAACTTGTCAAGATGCATATAATTTCATTTCAAACCTTTCCACCACGCTATTTTTTTCTCTAACTCTTAAAAATCTTGAAATTTGATTATTTTCATGGCTAGCTAGGATAAAATTTCTGATTTTAAATTCTCCCAATTTGTGAGGAATTTTGTCATGAAACCTTCACCACATTGTGTTAAATTTGTCCAATATTTCTTTAAAAGTATTTCAATCCAGATCTTACGAATTTTTAGAAATAATTATTTTCGTAAAACTACCACGCGGAGCCTTAAAATAACAATTTGGCAAAAACTTGAATCTTGCAATTTTGACTGAATTTTTGAATTTTTGTTTTGAGAGATTCCATGAACAACCAAAATAAGCCAAAACAGGTGACGCTAATTGCATGTGGACCCATATGCTCCTACATCACTATCATTATCACTTTAACTAGTGCATCTACCCTTCCTCACTCTCCCCACATCATCACTTCTTCCAATTTCATCCTAGAATATGGTACACCTCCCTTATCACTTCATCTTTCCATGGTAGATATTTTCACCATGCTTACTTCTCACCTTGACATTTATCCCTCCATTGTACATCCATTGTGACTATATCACCCACCTTTTGTGGGATCCCCACAAGTTCCATGCCTACTCATGTTTCTATTATTAGTTCTCAAAACCATTGTCCATATTCCTAGAGTAAATAATCAATATCCAAGCTTCAGGATGTATGTCAACCCAAACAAAGAGGAAATAATCATTATAAGACTGTGATATCAAAGAGGTAAATTGGTAGGAGAAATATATTTTTCTTTACACTTTCATGTCTACAAAACCATGGAGGGTGATCCAAGAGGCTTCAACATGATAAATTAAAGATAAATGTAGACACGTGCAGTAAGCATCAAAAAATCATACCATTTGTAAGTTTATACTCTTATTATCTATCAATAAGCATTCAAGTTTATTGGTTCATATTATGAGACTTGCAATACATCTATTAAATAGATAAAATTATATAGTAGATTGCACATGCAACTAAAGATGTGGAACTAATTTGTATTGTGTAAGATGAATCATATTGGAAAGATATAGAAGATTGTAAGGCACCACACATATCATTTGAATCATTTTTAGACCCATATATAGGTTATATACCAATCAATAGCACTTAAATTCTTGGCATATGATTAAATAGGATATAAAAGAGTAAAATATCATAAATAAAAAAGATAAATTCATGGAAATAAGATAATTATGTGTTATTATGAAAGGATATAATGGAAAGGTCTTGTGAAGAGGCATTAACAAGATATAAGGGAAATATGACAGATAAAAGCATGAATCAAATAAACTATATATGTGTGGTATTGAGGAAGTGTGGACAATATAAGAGATATATGTGTGTAAGAATAAGTAAGATGATAATGTGAGAGTAGAATATGAGGAACGAGTTATAAGACATGTCTATGTCATTTAAGTATATTAATTTATGATCTTATATGTATTGGTGTACATATATAATTTATTATATGATTTAGTTTATAATTATTTTATATATAATTTCTCCCTTTTAATTGCATCAAAACAAGGTTTACTACATATTTAATAGAGTAGAAAACCTTGGATTCCGGTTCAAGTTTTTATGTCAACGTATGTTTCCATTTTCAATACCTCGATTGGTGTTGCACAAGGAGAAAGATCATACCAAATAAAGAAATCAGTGGTAAAAAACTAAAGATAAGTAAATAAATTTATAAAAAATTAACTTATATATGGTGAAAACATTTATTATGAAGAGGTGTGGTGTTGGTATGTGAAGTTAGTTTGGGACTTACTATTTTTGGCCATTTGACATGTCTTCATCATGTGGTTGATTGAAGCACATTTTCTATTGTTGGAAAGTCTTTAAAGAAGAAGACTCAAAAACTTGGATGTCTTTTGGTTTAGTTTGTCATGCTTTTTTATTATAAAGTGTCGATTGTTGTGACAACAAAAATATTCTTGAGATAATAAAATATTGTGAGACCTTTTCCCGTGATTTTTCCTAGTACATTACCAAGTTTTTCATGTAAATATGTGTTTTTTTATTTACTACTTTTTATTTTTTATTTATGCACTATTAATTTTCTCAACGTGTAATAGTGTATACTAAATGTTATCCCTTGGGGAACTAGGCACTATAGTAAAGACATAGAGAAGGGAGGAGACCCAAAAAGACATGGCTATTGAGGCAAGTTAGGTATGACATTAGGGGAATGAATTAAATGAATAATGGATATAGAATGAATAATGTAGAGGAAATAATTATAGGGAGAATAAAATTAGAGGAATAAATAAAATAGACAAATAATAAGGTAGTTATAAAAAATGATGGGAGATCACTAATTGGTATAATCACTAAGGTCATGGTACATGGACCCATAGAATATGTAGAAGTAAGTTTTTTAGAGTATGAGAGAGAGATAATTATTTTCTAGAGGATAAGGGTGTTTGAGTAGGGTTGACCAACACCAAGAGGTTTGAGGATGAAATAAAGAAGGTAGAGAAAATGCAAGGTCCCCTATAATTGATTGATCATGAGGAAAGTATGGAGAAACCCTAAGAAGATTCAATACCTTATATACTATAGCTATGAATTTATGAGATGAATAATAGAAAGAGAAAGATAATTCAAGTAGTGGAAGTATAAATAAGGTGATAAGTAAGGATATAAATATAGTGTAGAGGAGATAATTAATAAATGATGAGAGAGTTAAATAAATATCGAAGGGTGTGATCCCACACATCAAGAGACCCCATGAGGAAATGAACCTCCTTTAAAATATCCAATCCCTAGTTCCCCTTATGTAACATTACAAAAAGAGAGACAAAGAACTCAAGAAGATTATTTTTTAAGCAAGGAGAAAGAGAGAGAAAAGTAAGGAACATGAGAAAAATTCCAAAGATTAGTACTACAACCACTAAAGTGGTACCACACCAAAGAATAGAGGAAATAATTTGGGAATCTATTAAGTTGCATCATAGGAAATGGCCTATTCCACTTTCTTGGCATTTAAAACAAGAATATCAAAGAAAAACAAGGGATGGAATGAAGATAAAATAAGATTTTTACAACCTTAAAACTTTGTGAGCTAGAAATAAAGAAAATTTGATTAAGGGAACCACCAACCATTATATGCCTAGATGAAAAGAAAATAATGAGAATTGGAAGGCTTAGTAGAATAGAAAAAGTGTAAAATCATGGTTAAAAAAGGAAAGCAATAGAGGAACATAAAAAAGAGTAGAAAGAAGTAAGACGAGTTACATATTGTTGAATACTATGATTATGATGAACCTTCAAAAAGATAACTACTGGAAAAAAAATTGGAAATAAAGGTAGAAAAGGAGCATAAGAATGTGAATGAAGAAAAAAAAGGAGAACAACCATAGGGGATATTATTGTTATCACCTAAAATTATCCACCATGTATGTATAATGAAGCAATAAGGATAGAAGGGTTAATAATGAAGCCTAGAACCATAAGAGTCAGTGAGGAAAAAGAACAAAGGGTGTTGATTAAGAATTATATAAATCCTAGAAGGATAAGACCCCAACAACTAAGTTCTATTAATAAAATAGAGGTAAAGAAGAATATTCATACAAGGATAAGGTCATTCTCATTAAGGTTTATTGAAAAATAAAAGTAAAGGAGAACATAACTACAAGGATATGACTACACTGATTGGAATTCAAATTAAGAAAATAAAAGTTTAAAGGAAAATATTCCTACAAGGACAAGACCACATTGCGTGAGATTCATAGAAAATATCAAGGTAAATATGAAGATACTTCCCTTGATTAGAACTTGTATAATAGGTAGTAGAATAAAGGGGTTTCGTAGAACATAACTCCATAAGAAAATAATAATAACAAAGAAAAAATAAAATGAAAACATGACACAACAACAAAGAGGCATAATGCAAATTTCCACTCACACAGATGAAGGTGGTCATTTTGATTAACTCTTGAAGGCTATAAGTGATTTCACTATGTTGTCTCAGGGACAAGATGATTTTTTAGGCCCATGGAGAATTTTAGCAAGATATAAAAGGTTGTGAGGTAACAAAAAATATCATTTGGGTCATTTTTTGACCAATATATGGGTTATATACTGCTTAAATAGCCCCAAAGCATCTCTTATATGACTAATTTAGCTTCAAAAAAATAAAATATCATAAATAAAAAGATAAATTTATGGGAATAGGATTTTTAAGTGTTATTATTGTTAGGATTAAGGTGCCATCTACCTTGTAAATACTATGTCATATTGCATGGTTCCAACATCCTTGGAAAGTGTCTCTAGGAATTTAGGGTGTATTGGGAAAATAATTTGTAATATTTATTCTCACAATTTTTTGTATTATTCATAAGTGGTGATGGGTTCCACTAGTAGTGATAAAGGTGACTTGTGAACATAAATATCTAATATTATTTTCCCCACATGTGGACACCTAGAATGGGATGATAAAGATAAAGATATGGAAAAATGAGTGACTATTGGCATTCTCCAAGTTGGTTTTTGGAAAGAGGCAACATGTGTCTCTTGGCATTCCATCATTTATTGCATTTAATGTAATGTTTAATTTTAAATTTTTGGTGCCCAAGTTGGAGGGAAAGTATTGGATCCAAAACCAATGTCCTTTCACATTTTGAGGAGGTAACCCAAGGTTTGGGGACATTTGGAATGAAGGTTCATCTTTGGGCACCATGTTTGGTGCATTAGACCCCTTCACAAGTCTATAAAATCAGCTTCTTGGATGTAGAAATTAAGAGGAACAATTAAGTTAGCTTTACTCTACACGAACAAGGATAGGTTGAGGCATAAAGAGGTATTTCATGGGTACATAGGTGTTTCCATGTTTGAGGCAAAGAGGAGAATGGAAGTGAATGTATTGTAATCCAATTTATTTGAATATATTGCATACTTGGCCTCTCTTATTGGTGGAGTTTCTTCCTCACAAGGGTTTCTCCATGTAATCCTATGTTATGTCGTGCTCTTATGTTACAAATTTGTGCCTCATTGTTGCTATCTTATAGTGATGTTATTCTTTATTTATTTGTGTTATAAGTTCACATAAGATGGTGTTATTAAGCATGATATGTTGGATGATTTTTAGCATCATAAATAAGATGGATTTAATCATGGTAATTCCATATTAAGGCAACTTAATTTCATATTAGGATATAAGTTTTAGATTTTTCATATTGTTGTAGTACAAGCCTTGTATCACATCCATTGAAATCATATTTGGATAGAGATTGAATTTCCCAACAATTGGTATTTTATGGCTCTATACTTAAGAAAATGGTTGAAGAAGATTTATGAAAGAGACTTGATATAATGGCAAACCATCATATAATGATCAAACAAAATAGAAAGGAAAAGAAGTATGTCTTGATCTAGACTCTTTAGAAAAAGAAAATTGGGATAGAAATTAAATGAAGTAACAATATTTTATAAGGAGTTTCAAATTAATCTTTGGGTAAGTGTAAGAAGATGGGGGCCAAAAAAGGGTCTTAAGTGGCCACTTTTTTTGTGAAATTGGGAAATACTGACCTTGGATGAGAAATTAAGGATAGTTACACTAAAAAAATTTAGATGCAACAAAAATAAGGATTGTAGTGCTTCAAGTCTACTTTCTAAACTACTTTTTTTTTATAATGGTAGAAATTAAGGGGTTCAAAAAAGGGAGCCACAAAAATTGGTGTTATTTTTGTCAAAAAAACATAACATAGCATCTGTTGTGGCTCCCTCAAAAGATTTTTTTTTTTTTTTAGTATTTTAAAATTTGCTTCAATGAGAAATTAGCTAACATCATGTAGTTTATACTTGAATTTTTGATATATTTTTAATGAATATATGATTTTTTACTAATTTTCAAAGTGGAAACATCCTCAAAAATAGAAATTTGGTTGTGGCACTCCTCTAATTTTTGAAAACTAAAGAAAAAATATATATATATTTTAATATGTGTAGAATGGAGTCTAGTTTATAAAAATGTAATTTATTTGAAATTTCAATAAACATTTAAAAAAAAGATAAAAATACCAAACATTGGTTTTTGACAAAAAATAGGCACACAAACAAAATATATTAAAGATGAAAGCCTTAACATAGTCAAAATGTGAAAAAAATGCATTGTTAAAAAGCTTTGAAGAGAGAGCCTAAAATTACCTAGGTGTTTGATTTACTTGACCTTGAAACACGTGCAAACCTAACAATCACCACAAACAAGATTATGTGAAATTTTATAGAATATACAAAAATATGTCTTTGGACATTGGGTAGGAACTCCAAGCCTTTGAGTTGGAACTCCAAGCCTTTGAGTTGGAAATCCAAAGTAAATTTAAGCCTAAGTCTTGAGAATTCCCAAAGCAATACATAACGCGAGTGCATTATAATGTGCTCATGTTATGTCTTTCTTTGTAGTTTTCTTTGTTTTGATTCTTTTTGCTTGTAGAAATGTGTACCCATCAGGGTAGAGATTGGAGTTGTGCTCCTAAGAAATAGCCAAATGGTAGGATATTTAGTGTGGCTTTGTGGAAAACTAATTGGTTCCAAGAAGATCAATGAATAGAAAATTAATTTATCTTTTAAATCCTTAGAGTGGCTTGAGGTAGAAGATTTGTTAGACTAAAATGATGAATATTATTCAACAATTCATTATACATCATTTTGTGTAACTTTTCCATGCAATGAGCTTACAAGAATAGCAAAGCTAGGGAATATTCCTCTTAATGTGTATGGTTGACCATTATCTATGAATTACATCTAGATTTTAGAAAACTTACACAAGATAGGACCGAGAGTGTACAGTTGTTGTTCTCCCAAAGCCACATCACAAAAAATAAAGGGTACAAAAAACATGTTAAAATTGAGAATATAGTCCACCATGGAAATGCAAAAATTTTGGTACTTTTCCTTGTAAGGTAAGGCTACCTCATTGGTGATCTTTAATTCATAGATAAAATAGACTACTTGTTTAGCTAATATTAGGTCAATAAATTATGAGTGTTTCTTGAATCAATGAGAATTGTGAGAGCACATTTCTTGAAAAACCTTTGACCTTCGTTTCTTAAGAAGTGTAGATCCCAACCAATGTATGCATAGATATTTTAATGTCATGGTCAAAATTTGAATCATTAATTAGTGGCTACTCATTTTCTTGGGCCTATTTGGTATCTCCCTTTTTCTTTACCTCTATTGGAGATTCTAGATCAATAAAATACATCTTTTGTTCTACATAGTGATAGAATCATATAAAATTTTCATAACAATTGTGACACAACCTATTTTATTAATGAGGTATCATCTAAGTTTATTTCTAAGTGAGACATTTTACAAGTGTGTAGTGATTGTTGGGGGTGGGGAAAAGATGATTCAATATAATGTTCTTGAATAGGGTGAACTTGGAGAATCAAAGTTGAGATATAAGCTTATATTTTATAATTTTTCCCAAACTTGTGGTTGTCATCACATCCTTGGGTTAATTTTTTTCAACTTGACTTAAGTTTTCTATTTGAGACCACTTATGAAATTGCTAGTAGAAGTCATTTTTCTATCCTTCAATTTGGCTACCAAGTTTCTCAAATTTAATTTGATAGTCACAAATAGAAAAAAAATTCTTGAGTTTGGTTAAAGCTCCAATAAGTATTCGTATGCATTGGGACTTAATTGAACCAAGAGAAAATGTGTAGATTTAGTCTAACTAGGTTTAGGATTGGCCTTCCCATACCATTTATACTGCTAGATTGGTTCTTTTCCAAATTGAATGAGGCAATAAGGACCATGTGCCACTAAGGATTGTTTTGGAGAGTAAAATAATATTTAGCACAATAGACCCTACTAGTAGGGTTTGTACCATCAAATTTTGGAAAACTAAGTTTTGGACCCTAAGGCATTTAACTAGATTGAAAGTGAGATTTAGGGTTATTAGTGTGGTTATGGGATGAGTCACAACTAGTTATTTAACTAAGAGATTCTCATTTTGATTTTTTCCATCACTAAGGGAAGAGATGCAAGAGTTAAATTCCTCTAATTTAGTGACTATTTTTTCATTTATTTCCTTAGATTGAGCGTTCACAATCATTGAAGGGATCTCAAGGGGATAAAAAATGATGTTGAAATTATATTAAAAAATGATTAGCTTGAAGGGAGGATCATATGAGACAATTGTCCAAAGAGGGAAATTTTTCCTTTCTCATTTAGGGTTTTTTAATTTTAGATCTGTTTAGGAAAAATATTTGGTTAGAAATTCTATGTAGTACCTTTTTTTGAGAAATAATATCTATTCACTACCCATACGACAACAACCTTGCTACCTCTACAAACTATAATTTGTCAATCCCAAAAATAATAGCCACTAGTCGTGGTATTATGTAGATTACAAATAGGCTAGGGCGGGGGAGAGGTCATAGGTAAAAGTGAGGATTTTATTAGTAATATCTAGTATTTGATCCTATGGATGTACAAATATATATAGATCTAGCACAACATAAGTAACTTCCTAGTGCTAATTAATTTTCAGTGCATCACATGTGTCAAATGATTGATGGCTTCCTAGGGCTAGATTTCAAAAAATATTGTGGGGTCTTATGATAAAGAAGATAAAATCATCATTCAACTTCCTAATTTTTTAGCTCTCAAATTTTAACTAAAAACAAAATTTATAAAATTTATTTTGTCCTATGTCCATGACTCCCTCTCCATGTAAGTTGGTTAGAATTTCCCTCCAAGAAACTTAGTACACCAAGTAGGATGTCATGTTGAAAATTTAGTCACCTTAACCTCCTCAATTGATTATGCAAGTGGTTACTTATTAAGGTACCCTAGTTGATGAATTTTTTACCTTATAGAATCCTCACAATAAACTAAAACATTCATAGGTGGAAGTATTTGGAAATTGGGTTCACAAAATCCTATTAAGTAAAGTGATTATATCATTGAATTATTTGAGGAATTCACTTATATTTAGCACTTTGAGTACCCGAGTAATATCAACCTTCACCTTCTTCAACCTTCACCTTATTTTTTCATTGATTGGTCAAGTTTGTTTTCAAATAGATTTATAAAGGATTCCATTGTTATTTGAACATATGTTTCATAGGTGGGAATTCCAAAAATTTCACGATGTGGTTTGGAATTATTTAAATAGTTTCTTGATTCAAATAATTTATCTTTCATAGTGTCTTGGTTGAAACGTTATGCATAATTCATCACTATCTTAGGGGATTGAATGGAGATAGGCAATGCATTTTTCTACATAATGTCATTGACAATAATATTCTTGCCCATGGGAATTTTGTTTCCTATTTCTTCCATCCTTCTATGAAACTACTCTAAGATCACATGGCCTAGGTCTCCATTAAAATTGTATTATTTTTAAGATGGTCTTTGAAGAGGGAATGACTCCTTTAAATGTGCACTTCATCTTTTGGGGTGATAACATGAAGCGAGCTAAAACACTTTGATTCAAGAAGTGTAGGAGAAAAATTACATAGTTTACAATGAAGTAGGTTTTCAAGCTTAGGTTGCAAGTGTGTAGTTGTTTGGAATTTCTAATAAATTAGTAGATAAGTGGTCTTCCTGATTGGTGAATGAGAAGAAGAACCCACTAGGGTTTTGGCTTGTTATATGGTTTCAAGGTTTGGGTGTAGTTGCACAATTAAGCAAAAGTGCTTGTAGGCTCCAAAACTCTAAAAGGGATATGCAAGTAATATTTCAAGGTTTGGATGCAGATTAGAAAGAGGCATGAATGTACTCAAAAGATCTAAAATTTTGAGAGAACAAAGGGTGTTTGTTTTCAAGGTTTGGATGCAACAATGTATTTAATAAAAATATGGAAGTGAAGTCCAAAACATTAGGACCATACACTTGGGCATGATTTCAAGGTGGGGAAGTAATTTTTTTCTAGATGGAGGGGTTTTATGAAGGTTTATATATCTCTAAAAGGAAGGCCTATTGCAATTTTTTGATTAAACTTTTATAGGCCCTAGGGAAACCCTATTTTTTTTACAAGATATTCCATCATGAAAAATATAGAAATTAGTGGTTTGATGAACTAGAGGATGCATGGAGAAACAAAAGAAAAAATAGAGAATAAAGAACTCTCCTTGAAGTCTCTATTCTACATGAAAATTTTGACAACTTGAATATTATTTAAAGTGGCCTAAAACCCTCTTATATACTCTTCTTTGCAATGGTACATGTGGATTTTCTAGGAAATTGCTTAAGCAAGAGAAAAAATGGTGTTGTAAGATTTGTGAGAAGATGGAGTAAAAATGATCACTTGTGTGCAAGATAATGTTAAAGTTCATTTTGTACGTGAGAATGGAAGCTATGAGATTTGTAAGTATTAAATTCCTTTTTTATTTTTTGTGTTGAGTTTGAAAGGTTTGTGTACACTTGAGAAAGATTACAAAAGAAGAGAGAAAACCCACAAAGTATAGGTGCATGATCAAGTGCAATAGGTGCAAGCATACTCAAAAAGAATGAATTCCTAGTTCTTGTATTGCTTTGAGTTTTCAAGTCCAAGATGCATGTTGGTAGGACTACAAATATGCTTGGAAAATCCAAATTGTTGACCCTTTATATACTTGTCAACTTTGCAACCTAAGAAGCAATTTAGTAGCAACAAAAAATATTCATAAGAAGTTTGAATCTATGAAATAGTATAGGCTTTTGAGCTTTTGAAGTGTAGAATGTAATTGAGCAAAATTTGTAAGAATACATGAAAAATATGAAAACTAGCCAAAGGGAGATTTTCCACTTTTACCTTAATTTTTTTTACCTTTCTTGAGACCAAATTTCCTCCGGAATCACCTTGACACTTGAGCAGTGACATTATAACTTTTAATATTAATTGTCCATACCTTAAGATTGAACTATGAAATTAGACAATGTGAATCAATATGTTAGGAATGTAGACAACTACTTGACTAACTCTTGGACAATTTTGAATTTGGAATTGTACCTTCAAATATTTAGGACAATAGGATGTAATACCTCTTCATCAAAATAATTTGGATGTATTATTAATGTTGTATTTTTACTAGAAACTCATTTATTAAATCATGCTAACTATAAAACTTTAAGAAGTATATTTAGAAGGTTTTCAATAAAAAAGATGGTTAGCTAATATGTATGACCCGGAACATTAAGCATACTCAATTTACATATTTTTTTTAAGTATCGAGAGAGTGATTCATACACTATGAGTCAAATTTCTTCTAATGACAAAATGGAGACCACTCCTCAGCTCCTCATATATCATAGAGACAAAGCCACTCTCATAGTCAAAACCTCTTATCTTTGTTTTTTTGTCTAAAAAGAAAGATAGCATGTGAAATTTCTATACATATTGAAAAATGACAATAAGATTATAACTTAACCACATAATAAAATGTTCTTATCCCTTTAAATGTTGAGGATATGTGAGATTGATGCAAGACTCTTCATGAGCACTCAAAATAAATATTATGAGAAGGTAATTCTCCTCGAAATAAATGTTGTGGCATGATAATTCCCCTCCACCTTGTGGTGGTGTTATCTATGCTTTGAACTAATAGTGTAATTTTATGTATTACAATATTATAATTGAACATTTCAATAAAACATATTGTGATCATATGCATCTCTGCGCTCTAGTGTGACGTGTGCTTTGTGGAAAGAAACTTATGGTTTCTTAAATGTTGCTCCATGCATGGCATCATAATTTCCTTTTGTACAAAATTGGGAAGTAGGTATGTAGTCTGACGAGAAAGGGAGCGCCAAGTAAAAGTCTGACAAAGTAAAAGTGTACTTGTGTACCATAATAACGTCTGACAAAGTAAAAGTCTGACGAGAAAGGGACCACAAGTAAAAGGGAGCCTAATGTTGTGAGCATGTGTTCTATTAAAAATAGGAATGCCTATGCAACCATTCCTTAGTAGGCCATGCCCCAAGGTATGCACCCATTACAACTATGTAGCATAAATATAAACAATATTAAAGCTCAAAATGTACGGTATGATTAAAAATAAAGTTTATTGAAAAAAAGGCATGGTAAAACAAGAGAAATGGAGACATTATTAAAAATCTTATGCAAGGTGGTTATGAGCATAAGTTTCTATATCGAGAATTTTCTATGGAAGATTTAGAACATATTTTTTCAATGACTTCCAACAAGATCTATGGAATTGATGGTTGTGAGTGGAATTTTATCAAATTATGTGGCATCATATAAAAGATGATTTATATTTGGTTTATTTAGAGACGTTTGCATAAAGTTCTTTAGGTCTTATATCAACAAGGGTCTTATTAAGCTTCTTTCAAAAGGGAAAAGTGAAGACTCTATTTTTGGTTAGCGTACTATCACATTGTTTAACACTTCTTACAAAATTATTGCTAAAGCTATTGCTACTAGAATTAAACTGGTGGTGAAAAGGATTGTTAGGCTAGAACAAATTGGGTTCCTTGGAGGGAGATTTATCCTTGATAACTTGATCCTTGCCTGGAAAACTATTGAATGGGCTCAACAATCAAGACAAAATGCCTTATTGGTGAAGCTAGATTTTGATAAAGCCTATGATAGAACGTGATGGAGCTTTATTCTTAAAATGTTTCAATGGTTGGGATTTGGTCCTAAGATTTACAAACACATCCAAATACTTTTCAAGGATGCTAATGCTCAATTGGTTGTTAACAAAGAGTTATCAAACTCCTTTCCCTTGCAGCGTTCAATTAGATAGGGTTATCTATTATCACAATTCATTTATGTACTTGCTACATATGCTCTTGGGTATTTGCTACAAAAGTATAATCAAATGAACTTAATAAGGGGTGTTTCTATACCCTATGATGTAGTGGTTCTTAACTCACATTTTGGTGATGATAGCATGCTCTTTCTTCAAAACTATGAAGGGGATATTCATTATGTGATGGGGTACTTGAACTTTATTCTGTTGTATCTCATTCTAAATTAGCTCATCATAAAACTGAATTTCTCATAGTGAAAATTGACCCAGTCCTTGATTAGATACCGAAAGAATGGAAGAAAATTGAACATGGACAAATTTCTCGCTACTTGGGCATCCCTTTTGGGTTATGTGTTACTCTTTCTGATATGTGGAAATGGTTTCTTAACAAGCTAAAAAATAAGCCCTACTCTTGGGGCAATAAATTTTGGTCCTTCACTAGAAAGATTCAAGTTGTGAACTGCATATTTTTGGCTTCACATGTGTATTACTGATCTTGTTGGATGCCTTAAAAAAAACCTACAAAGATTAAATCAAAATCATTAAACATTTTTATGATCTAATTGGATTGACGATGTTGGTTTCAAATCAACTTCTTGGTTTCATTGTATCCAGCCTAAATCAAGACATGGGTTGGGACTATTAGACCCCAAAACTCAAGGAATTTGTTTGGCTATTAAATGGATAGTTAGAGTGGTTTTTATTGATGAACCATGAAATATTTTGGTTTTTTACAGAATCATACAAGCTTTTGTTAAAAGGAAATGGCAATCGATTAAATGGTTTGATAAAATTTTGCTTGCTCCTTTTTTTAACTCAAAGCTTCATTTCCTTGTAGTCTATATGGAAGGCTTGACATTAGGTTTGTAAATGTTTAAATTAGAGAAGTGTGTCCTTACAATATGGGTTCAATTTCGATGCATCATCCATTTGGTGGAATAAAATGGTTCAATATCAAGGACAACCCCTTGTTTCTTTTCCAAGACATGCACATTACCTTTTTAATAAAAAGATTCAACAATTTGGAGATTTATAGGATTTTAATATGTTTGATTGGGTTGCATGGCATATCATTAAGAAATTTTTGTGTTTAAACAATAAGATTCAAGGTTTTGTTATCTTTGTGAAAGCTTTGGTTCCCATGGACCTTGTTATAAAGCTTTGCACTCCCTTGCAATGCAATGTCCTTAAATATTGGTGGTGGTTGTCCAAATTCCATTTTGGATATTTTCCTTTTAAAAAATCCTACTTAATTCTTCTTCCTCCTTTTCCCTTAACTCCAAGGCTAAATCAAAAGTGGAAATGCACTCTCAAATAAAATACTTGGAGAAGATTGTGTGCTCAAATTTGGAGGTTGAAAGTAGAGGCTAATGCTTAAATCTTGGCTTGGAAAGTTCTACATTTTAAACTACTAGTTGGTGACAGGTTGAGATGCATGATGGTATAGCCGATTAAATGTCCTTTCTGTTAGCATAATAAAAGTTTGAAACACATTTTTTGGGACTATTTGTGGGCTAAAAGGAAATCAAATTTGTTATTAATAAATTCATTCCTGCGATTTTTGAGCATAGATTAAGTTGGAAAGAAGCTATAGTGGGATTTGGCATTCAAAATAATGTTGTTGCAGATTCTGTGAGACATACTATTTTACTTAATATATGGAAAAGTAAATGTTTGTCAGTTTTTGCTAATCATAATATTCATTAGGAATCAAAAATGTTAAAGTTTTACTCTAATGTCATTTTCCAAATAGTTGTTTTGTGTTCTCAATTGCAAGGGGTGCCCAAAGAAAGGGTGAAGATCAACAACCACTTGGATAAGATAAAGTATCAAATGCTACAACTACATGTTAAATACACTTTATGCTCTAAACAGTTACAATGTATGTTAAAATATATAATTCAATGCTATTGTTTAGTATTGTTTTTGACAGGAATAGTGAGGGGTTCTTCTTCTCACTTCAAGCTTGGTTTATGTTATACTATTGGAATACTATGACTATGTTTATTTTTAGTAGCCTATTGGTTGCTATTCTATTTGTACTTTTTTTTTTATGAATAGGCAGATATCTATATTAATATAAAGATATAATTATAAATTCACAAGGGGCAGGTGGTGAAAAGGCACACCCTAAATGTCACATGGGCAGAGCCCAGAAAAGACAAAATATCAATCACATGGGCCTAGCCCAGAAGTTCAATAACAACAAAAAAAAATTAAGCGGCCAAGGCAGTGCCAATAGAACCTGGGGGATCCCTGTCATCTAGATTTTTCCCCATACATCAGTGGGGTTATGAGTGACGTCAGGAGGTGCACCCCAACCATCATCATCTTTATATTTATCTTTTTCTTTATCCTCTCACCGAGGCAAGATTGCAAGAGCCAGCCGCGGAAGACTTTTTCCACTGGAAGACCAGCCAGAGCCAAAAGCAAGCGGAGCATCAGAGGGCCACCCAGAACTGCCACCACCACTCCCTGTAGCACCATTAGAGTGCTAGCCCTGACTAGGATGTGGTGGAGGAGAACGAACCCATCTGGGAGGCCGAGAATCCCACCGAGCAGAAGGCTGGGAGCAGGAATGTGCGGAGTCACTCCACTTCTAGCCCCGAGAGGGCGACCGGCTGCAGGGGGAGGAGGGTGAATCAGGGATCCGAGCCATAGTACAAGGGGCATTGTCCCAGTGGTCCAGGAGAACCTGCAAGTGAGCCACTTCCAGTGCAACCTTGTTGGCTTTCACTTGAATCTGTAAGAGAACATTAGAGCAAATAACTGCTTTAGCATAAAGAGACACATTAACATCTAAATGAGAATGAGAAAATATACAAGCATTTATGTCTTTCTAGATATTGAAGAGGATTTCCACCCTGAAAGTGTGCCAAAGATGGGTAAACTTAGTCAGAGTTCCAGGCGGGTCCCCCAGCAGAACCATATGCAAAGAGAATGGTTCCAGTCGAAAAGGTTGAAAGAAATCATGAATCCAAGTCCAAAGTTGCTGAGCTCTAGGACAAAACCAGAAAAGGTGCTTAAAGCTTTCAAACTACCCACAAAAAGGGCAGCGAGGGTCAGGCACCCCCATATGTATAAGCCGAGAGCCCACAGGCAAGCCTTGGAAAAGAATACACCAAGCAAAGTGGGCCAGCTTTGGATTAACAATTGTAGACCAAGTGGCATCAAACCTCGAACGCCAACTATGGGAAAAGGAATTAAGAAGCCACCTCTGGTTCAAGGAACTGATCATAGGAAAATAGGGTGAAAGCCACCTATAACCAAGCCGTGGCTTGTAGCTCATGAGAGGAGTGTCTAGAAACCATTTCCAGTCTTTCCACCAAGGTTTGTGCCCATGAATGCGAACTTTGTGAAGCATTTCCGCTGGAATGGTGCTCACCAGCCCATTGAAAGCAGGACGGTCCTGGTTTTGAAGACTGAACTAGGCTTTAAAATCATTCCACTGCAAGAGACGCATGGTAGGCCGGTGAAAGAGCTGATGCAATGTTTGAATACCATTTTTATGAAATATGAGGGCCTTGAGCCAAGGAGACTTGGCCAGGGGTTGACCATTCTAAGCTAGAAGAGGAGACCACTAAAGGTTATGCTGGTTGATGGAAAGCCCATCACGAAATCCAGCCCCGGCCCAACGGAGCCAAGGCTTAACAGTTTCCCAAGAGCGTCATATGCTCTTGGCCACAAAGGAGCCAATAATTTGAACCGGCTCCCTCATAACCAGGAGGGTTTGGAGACCGATTCCTTTCCAGGTGGACCTGTGAATAGGAAAACCAGACTGAATACAATGTCTGAGGAGAATCTTCCAGGCTTCATCCCCGATGAGAGCTCGAATAATCTATTTGACACAGAGACCAGTCCCTTGTCATTGAGTGGAGAGCAATCCAAGCCCTCTAGAGTCCTTGGGGAGACAACAAAATTTCCAAGCAACCCGATGAAAACCCTTGTGGGTTTCAGAAGAGGCCCATAAAAAATCGCGAAGCAAATTTTCAAGCCTGTTATAGGAAGCTTTAGAAGGAGCCCAACAAGAATAATAGTAAACGTGAGTGGCAGCCAAAATTTTAGAGCACACCTGGAATTTTTCGGCCAGCGAAAGAGGCTTAGTGATCCAATAAGCCAACTTCTACTCAACCCTGGAAAGCACGGCTTGCCAAAGCTCCCGAGGAGAAGCCTGAAAGGAGAAGGGGACGCCCAGAAATAGGAAGATTTCTCCCTACCCAATCCACTTCCAGTTATAAGTTTGGAGCCACGCAAGAGTGGGGAGCATCGATTGTCTATAGCACAAGGTCTTGTGCCATTGAATAGTAGAAGTGGAGGCAAGACAAAAGGTATTAAGACAGTCAAGGGCAGTAGTGATAGAACCTTCATTCTCCAAGAGAGTGAGAAAAGAATCATCCGCGAAGTGGCCATTGACAAGTTGTTCCTGAGAGTCCGGGAGAGAGATTCCTTTAACATGTTGTTGGGAGACAGCATGGGCTAGAAGATAGCCAAAGCCCTCAGCAACTAGAACATACAAAGCAGGGGCAAGAGGGCATCCCTGGTGAATGGAACGGAAAAGACCAAAAGCAGAAGACTGGCGGCTATTAATGGAAATGCAAGTTGAGGCATTAGAAAAAAGCATACGGACAGACTGAATAAAGTTGGGCCCAAAACCCAAGGCTTGCAACATCACCAGAATGAAAGGCCATTCAATGCGGTCATAAGCTTTGGCAAAATCAATTTTGATGAACACAGCTTTCTGGTTCGATCCCGGGCCCATTCCATGCCTTCCCAAATAGCAATAATGTTATCCAGAATAAACCTAGATTTAATGAAACCAGTATGCTCAAGACGCACAACCTAAGGCAAGAGGCGACGAATTTTCAGAGCCAGGGCTTTGGCAATGATTTTGTAAGAAACATTGAGAAGCGTGATGGGCCGCGAGTTGAAAATATCCTCTGGATCCCTAGGCTTAGGTATGAATTTAATATTGCCTTTATTTATTAAATTTCCTAGAGAATTGGTTTGAAAGGATTCAAGATAAACATGATGCAAATCGCTCCCAACACAGTCCCAAAGAGCTTTGTAAAATTCACAAGGAAAGCCATCAATCCTAGGAGCCTTATCATCGGCCATGGAGGAAATGGCTTCCTTGAGATCATCGATTGTTAACAATTGATCACAAAAATTAATCTGGGCTGAAGATGGCCTATGTGGCACAACAACAAGGCAGTCTTGAAGGGCTTGTTGGCACACGGGCGTGGGGTCCTGAGCAGTGAAAACCTGTTCATAGTGATGCACAAAATCTTGGAGAATGTCAGGTAGCTCAGAGAGCACCTAGTTACCATCTTTGATTGCTTTGATGCCTGGGGAAGAGTGTTTGGCACGAAGAGCCAAAAAAAACTCTTTGGAGGCACAATCACCAATTTTGAGCCAGTGAAGCCGAGCTTTTATTTGAGCACCTCTGGCAGAATAATTATCTGCCACTTGCTTTTGTTGTCTTAAATCCGCCACTCGGACTTGATGTGACAAGGAGAAGGGACTGTTCATCAAAGCCTCCATAGCCATATGTAAGTCGGTAGTGGTGGCCTCATAAGAACACCTACACAAGATAGCAAGTTGGCGCCCATAAATGCACAAGAAACGTGCAGTACGAATGATGGCATCATTCCATCAAGTAATCTAGCCCATATGGCCAGGTGGCATGCACTCTAAATTCCACACCCGGTGAATGTGGGCCAGGGTGGGCTTGTGACAGAGCAAAGACGTGGTCAAGAAGAATTGAGTCTTACACGTGCGGGGTTGACAAGACACCCATTCAATGTGAAATTGAATAGGGAAATGATCAGAAAGAGTCACATCCACTAACGGCTTCACCGACAAGGCCAAGCTCGTAAAGGAAAAAAAAGATTGAGCTGAGATCATGGCACGATCAAGGCATTTAAAGACTCTGTCAGAACCAACCCTGTAATTTCACCAAGTGTGCCAGAGAGAATGAGAATGGCGGCAACCCATATTTGGATAAAAAAGCCCCAATTTATTGTGCATGTAAAACCACGCCTCCCTTTTACCCGCTACCCAATGAAAAGGCAAGGTGCCATTTTTGTCATATTCCATCTCAACCATGTTGAAATCCCCATAGAGCAACTAGGTGGCAACTGGCAAGGAATCAGCAATCCAACGCCAAAGCAAGCAGTGCTCCACGACATCATTAGAGGCATAAACATTAATAATCCCAAAGGAATGATTCTCAATATTGAGAAGAACCCAAACAACCCGCTGGGAGGGGTCAACCCCATGATCCACCACACAAGAATGCAATTGTGGGGCTAAAAGAGTGGCAGTTCCACCACGACCTGCCTCATGCAAAGTGCAAAACATAGTACTGGCTGGCCAGATAGAGCGACAAGCCGAAGCGAGCAAAAATCCTGAAATTTTAACTTCCTGGAGACAAAGCACTTCAATCCCTCGATAATTCTTCAAAGTATTCCTAATAGTATACTTTCTTGAGAGGTCAGTTAGATCTCGAACATTCCATGAGATAAAATTCATGGATGAAAATATTCCATACTTGCAGACTCTAGGTCCTCTTCACCCAGGGAAGAGAAACTATTCTTCAAAAACTCTTGTGGAACAGAACCAATCTGAATGCAAGGAGAGAACCTCCATTTTTTTAGGCACATATTCTCCTTCTTGTAGAGGAGGAGATGGGCTTCGAGACCGCCATTGGGTCCCCATTTCAGAGGGAAAAGCTGGTTGAGCACACATGACAGCCGCAGGTTGAGGTGTGGCCTTTGACCTGGGTTGAACAATAGCAAAAGTAATTCCTGAGGGAGCAACTATCCCCTTCTCTAAAGGGTTTGAAACTCATTTAGTTGGTTCAGGGGCCTTGGGAGCCGACCCAGAACCAGATGACTTATTTTTTGATTTGAAACTGTAGTCCACTTTGATTCAGCCTTAGCAGAAGGCTCTGTCAAGCGAGGCTTTTCAACATCCCGTGTCTGAGAAGATGTATGAGGAACTGTCAAAGGGCAGTCCTTGATCTTGTGGTCGGTAGACTGGCACCGATAGCACTTGTTGGGTAGATTGAAATATGTGACCTTTTGGGTGTGTCTAATAGCACCGATTTGAATTTCTACAGACTCTTTCAAATCTTTGGATAAATCGACTTCCACACAAACCCTCTTCTGAAAATGGGCCTAGAAGAACCTATCACATTCAATACAAACAATCCTCCCCAAAGAGGAAGCAATATGGTTCAAGAAGCGAATGCATGGCAGAGGTAGCCCAGGAAACTCAATCCAGACTGGGACACGCATTTTGGAGTCCTCTAAGATAGCAAAATCCAGGGTCCAAGCCTGAAAAACCAACAAGGAAGACCTAACATACCAGGGGCCGTGACCCAAAATAGCTTGGACATGACTATCTTCCGCAAAGCAGAACAAAAAAATCCTTTGGTCAGATTTTTGACCATATCAAGGCGGACCCCATGAGGGACCCAGGCCTTGTTGACCCAATCTTTCAGCACACTTTCAGGGGGAGTCCTCCCAACAAAATAACCCACAAGGGTGTGTTGTTCGAGCCATTGACATGCAGAATCAAAATCAGGTAAAGGTAAAACTACATCAGCAGGGGCATTAGACTGCTTACCTCATGTAAGACTTTCTGAACAAATTTTCGAGGGTGTTTGTTTGGTGGGGGAGATATTAAACTGCACCGACAAATCGCTAACACCAACAAGAAATGTTGGGTTAGTGCCGGTTGAAGGCATAATAAACCCCTAAAACTGAAGTAAATGCAGCCGTACTCAATGGAGGAAACAATTTCCTATGCAGTATGACGCTTGGGGGGCCATGAATGACCTCAGAAAGCACAAAACCCTAGCAGAGCATGTTCCATTTGTACTTTTTTCTTTCTTGGCTTCAATATAAAAAACAAGAGAAATGGAGATATTATGGTATGGTGGATATTTTTTTCTATTGAAACAATGTAAAGAAATGAATATGCATAAAAAGAGAGAAGCTAGCAAAGAGTAAAAAAAAAAAATATTAACATAATACGAAATCCTATCATAGCAAAATAGTAAGCCCTTATACAAAAACACATATTAAAACCAAGAAAAAGCCTACTAGAAAGGCCCAAAAAATGAATTAGACAAACAAATATAGGAGTACAATATTACAATCTGAATTTAAAAAGACTTAGTAGTTGTCTAGAACAAATCACATCCTCTTTGTGCAATTGAAGGATTTGAAGTTTAACTTTTTCCAAAAGAGTGATGATCTTAGATTTCTCCTCAAAGACCCTCTATAGTTGAAACAAAGTGAGATAGTTTGAAACAGGATGTTAGAGTAAAACTTTAGCATTTTTGCCTCCTAGCGAACAAAATGATTTGAGAAAAAATGAACACTTATTTTTTCATATATTAAGAAAAATAATTTGTCTCATAGTAACTACTACCATTTATTATTATGAAGGTCAAAACCCAAAATAGAAACTATAATTATTGGAACTATAATTCTTGGTATGGTTGAATAGAAACTCATCTAGTGAATATTGTACTTCACTAGACCTTATGTTTTTTCATTTGCTACTATTACGGATACTCACCAAAGTGAATATAAAAATTCACTAGCTTATGTTGTTTCTTATCAAGCTTAGATTTCACTAGCCTATGTTGCTTTTGTTCATGGGTCACCTAAAAAATATCATACTTTGTTAGCCTATGATTCATGAACACCTTGGGTATGGATCCTAGTAAGAATTTTGTGGAGCTTGCTAGTCCATGATTGTCATACCCACTTTGCATCATGTTTGTATTGTGTTTTCATTATATTTGTATTATGTTTAGGTGATCCCACAATACTGGTTTACAATTTTTGGCCAAACTGGACATTGAATTGAATTTTTTTTAACTAAATCTTCACTTTTGGGCACCTATAGTTGCTAAACCATGAGGAATTTGAAGATGATGCAAACTAGTGATTTGTGACATTTTTTTTGTAGATTCTAAATATATATTTTTTTAAAAAAATTGAATCAGATTACATTTCTTTTTCCATATCATTCAAAAACTAGTTTTTATCAGTAAACACCATTTTTAAAGAGTGATGTTCACCATAGACAACATAACTTTTTCTCTATGAAGGATAAAATTCTATTTTTTTCAAATTTAACTTTGTAACTATGATCCTGGTTCAGACCATTATGCAATTTCTCTGAATATATCAAATATTACCATTCCAAGAGTAAAGTCATCCTTTAAATTTGAAGTTATGTGGTTTAGACACCCTCAATTAATGGAAATTTTGAAGCAATGGTGGGTTAATGCTCCTTTTGTGTAGGGTACTAAGATGTATCAGTTTCACATGAAATTAGTTTACATGAAACAACAAATTAAAATTTGGAATAAGCAGGTATTTAAAAATATTTTTCATCAAAAAGATATAGTTTATAAAGAATTAATTGCAATTCATGAGAGCATAATTCAAAATGGTCTAGATGCAACATTATATGAGAGACATAAAAGGCTACAGGAAGAATGGGAGGAGCTATGTGAGAGAGAAGAGGTGTATTGGAGACACAAGTCTCGAGAACTTTGGTTAAACGAGGGAGATCGTAACACAAAGTTTTTCCATGCCTCTGCTCAGATAAAAAAGGCAGAAAAGTCAATTCAGTCAATTAAACAGATATCCACTGGAAATTGGCTCACAAATGAGGAGGATATAAATAATGAAGACGTCAAATTTTTTTTCGAACTCCTTTCTACCCTGACAAGTATAGATAGTAATTCAATCACTGATCAACAACAGTTGTTAGACAAGATTCCACATCTCATCAGTGTAGAAGATAATAATATGCTTATGAGACCTTTTACTTTGGAAGAATTGAAACATGTAGTTTTCTCTCTCCCTCCTGACAAGGCACCGAGTCGATATGGTTTCACCACAGTATTCTTTCAAAAGAGTTGGGAGTTTTTGTGTTTTGGTCTTCTTTGGGCATTGGAAGAATCAAGAAGAACAGGCTTCATGTTAAGACAATTTAATGTTACCAATATTGTGATTCTGCTAAAAGTTAAAGACCTCGAAACTTTTGCAGAGTTTAGGCCCATCTCTCTATGCAACACAGTTTATAATTTTTTCATGAAAGCAATCTACCTTAGGCTTCAATCCATTATTCCAAGAATCATCTCTCAAGAGCAAGGAGGGTTTGTCCCTGGAAGGGAGACATATAAAGGGGAAATTGTAGCGCATGAAGTGCTACACACCATAACAATGACAAAGCAACCATATTTTATTGTCAAGTTAGACATGATGAAAGCTTATGACAAGGTAGATTAGAATTTTATGAACAATGTGTTAACAAGGTTTGGTTTTAGCTCTCAATGGCACAAGTAGATAATGTCATGTTTATCGGGAGCCAAATTCTCAGTGATCATAAATGGAAGCCCAACAAGATTCTTTGTTGTTTCGCAAGGGGTTAGGCAAGGGGGGCCTCTTTCCCCATTTCTTTTCATTATAATGGCAGAAGCCTTAAGCAGATTTATCCTTTTCAAACATAGAAAAAGATTATGGAAAGGGGTAAAGATAGCAAGTTCAAGCATCTTAGTAACACATTCTTTATTTGCGGATGATACTCTTCTCTTCAATAAATATTCAATATCGGAAGCTAAGCAGGTCAAAGAGGTTTTGAGAAAATATTCTTCAGCTTTGGGGCAAAAAATAAATCTAGCAAAATCCAAGATTTATATGCTAAACACGCTAGATGATCTTAAGAGGAAAATAGTCAACCTTTTAGGTTTCCAAGAAGTAGAATTACCATGTTCCTACCTAGGAATCCCTTTTTCCAAAGGCTCTAATAGAGCACACTTTTGGGACAAGGTAATTAATAGACTCAAGGCAAGAATCCTAATATGGAAAGCTAGATGGCTATCTTTGTCAGGAAAAATCCTTATTATTAAATCAATTTTATCATTCATTCCTAATTATTTCCTTGTTGTCCTCAAATCCCCTGCATCGGTAATTTTGGAAATACAAAAAATAATAAGATCATTTATGTGGAAAGGAAATATAGATGATCATAAGAAGGTCCATCTGGTGTCTCTAGCAAATCTAGAAAGAGGAAAAAAACAAGGGGGGGCAGGAATACAAAATATTACGTTGAGAAACAAAGATTTTGGAGCCAAGTTAGCATGAAAAATATACACGAATCCAGATGCAAAATGGTCTAAAATAATGTAGCCCAAGTATTTAGATAATGCAAATCCTACAAGAATCCTAATGGTGGTAGACCCCCCAAAGGGATCTGCTATATGGAACTTCATCCTACAGAGTAGAAATTTGATAACAAAGTTTGCATCTTGGGAAGTGAATAATGGGAAAAGTGTAAATTTTTGGGTGGATTCATGGAAAGGTAAGCCACCATTGTCAGAAAAGAAAGAACTACAAGCGATAAGAATAATTCTTTCTCAAGCCTGGGGAGAAATTGTTTTGGATTATGTGCAATCCGTGGGGTCTGTAAATGGGAAAGTAGAGTGGAAGAAACCATCATGTAACCTCATGCCCTCATAGCAGTCGGATTTGCTCAACAGTTTCATGAAAGGTAGAACACTTCTTTTATTTGCACAACCATATCGCATAATATGGGCAACTTCAAAAGTAGGTTCTTATTCTGTAAAAGAAGGTTACACAGCTCTAATTGAAATCAATCATTTTTCACAACCTCAACATGATTTTAACTTCTATTGGAACAATAAATTATTACCAAAAGTGGGTAGTTTTGCATTGTTAGCCCTTCAGAAAAGAATCCTCACTAGTGATCATTTGGTCGAGTTAAAGATTACAGATCCTTTCAAATGCCTATTATGTGAAGAAGAAGTTGAAATAGTTGACCACCTGCTTCTCTAGTGAATTTTTTCCAATCACTGTTGGGGTTTCATTAAATCAAGGTTAGAAATCCATAATCCACTTCCAAATTCACTTTGGGATCTCTTCCAAAGTTGGCCGACTCTGTATAAAAATTCCTTCTTTGATTGTATTTGGCATGTTGTCTCAACGATTGTGATATGGAACATATGGTGGGAAAGAAACATTAGAATATTTAGGGAAAAAAAGTCCCCAATTGAGCTAGTAACAATGAGAATTGAAAAATCCATATTGAAAGGGGTCAATACACGTGTCTAGAAATAAAAGCCTATTAATTCATTGTTTACGAATTAAGACAGTTGTATTCTAAAGAATTGGAAGAGTATTAAGTTACCAGTTGATGGTAGCATGCCCAAAATCGGTTCTAATAAAACTGACATAACCACAATTAAGTGGATTCCACCTCAAGAGGGTTTTGCTAAGTTAAATTTTGATGGGGTGGCTAAAGCAAAATTAGGTCAGGTAGGGGCTGGTATATGTATCAGAAACACCTTAGGAAAGCTACTTGCAATCTCTTCATTAAACCTAAATCAAGGAACAAACAATAATGTAGAAGCTCAAGCTTTGCTTCTAGGGTTGGAGCTAGCATTGGAATTGAAGATTGCAAAGCTACACATAGAGGGAGACTCTATGATAATCATAAATGCTTGTAGGGAAAGAAAGGCCTTAAACTAAATTTAAGTTATACTCTTCAGAAGGTATGGGCACTGATAGATAAGTTTCAGTCCATTGTGATTTCACACACCTATAGAGAAGGTAATAAAGTAGCCGAATTTCTTGCAAATTTAGGTTGTGCGGATAAGGAGATTAAGGTTTTGTATGATTTAAATCAATTACCTGATTTTCCTCATTTGATTCTATTAATTAAACAAGAGGAAAAAGGGGACCCTACAACTGAATGACCCTATTTGCAAGTTGAAGGACCACATTAGCAAGCAGAAAATTATGTATGTGAAATTTAAGAAAATCAAGAACTTAAATTTAATCTCTTATCTCAGTTTCGTTCATGGGTAGTTAGGCATTCGTAAAAATGTTGGGACACAAAATATGAGTTGAAAGGATTGCCACAATCTTGGATAACTTTTCTTTTGTACTTAATGTCATCATCTTAGATCACTAAGTTGGATAAGGAAATATAAAAAATATAGGACTCCATGCAATTTGCAAAGGTAATATCGCACGAGCTGGGCGATTTCATAAAAGGAAAAAACACTCTCTAATTATATTGGCTTCCCTAACGGAAATAATAGTTGCTATTTCTACCTATGACAACTAAATTTGGCAAGATTTTCAAATGATTACTTTTCATTGTATAAAGTTTCGACACATTTCTCATTGAAATGTTGCATGCAAAGCATAAGGCATTGGACGGAAGGAAGGTTAGTTAAAAGCCACGTTTGGAGGTATGCAGACATGCAAGTAATGAGAAATTAATTCCTTCAACAAAAGTAGGCTTTTACACGAGCGGAGTAGTGGTGACAGTATCGTCGATTCCCAGTGGTTGCATTGGTTTTGAGGTATTTGCAGCATTAAAAGGAATTCAAGAGAAATAGCTCGACAACACATTTGAAGCAACATCTAGCGTTTGAAGAGTGCAACTGGAGAGAGTTATCAAATAGTGTCTATAGAGTGCGACTGGAGGTGTTCAATATAGCCAAGATGATGACTCGTCCATGGAACTTGAGAGTGAATTGCCCAATTGTACAAAGGGAAAGACTGTTTGAAGGCCATCTTTCGCATGGGGATCTTGCACAAATTTTTAAGGTCAAATTACCTATAGTGGAGGATGCAATCAGAGCAGTATTAGGGGTGGAAGTTACAAGTCCTAGATCCCACTGTCTATTGTTCCCTTCTCAGGTATTGTCAAATTTTCTATCAAATGCAATGGACCTATTTCAATCCCTTATCGATTTAGAAGTAATTGTCAACAAATGTGTAAAGCCCCAAGTTTTGGATAATGATGCACTGTTGCATGTAGTGCAAGGCTATAATTTTTTCACAGGGGATGGGTTTGTTGGGGGTTTGTTTCCAAGGGAACATCTAAAGGACTGTTAGGGTTATGATGAAATATTTGAAGCAGTAAGGTTAGGTTTGCAATTGAAGAATGATAGTATTGTTTTCAAAGCATTAAAGAAAAATACTAATAGGATTGGCGCAACTCTGTCATTTGACATTAAGGAGAAGTATTACTCGCTTTCTTTTCTATGAAAAAGCATGCTCCTCACTTGCCCACAATCTCGCCAGTGCTAGTATTTCCTTTAAAAATTGCATCGGTGGTGATAACCGAAGGTAAAAGAGATGAAATGGAAGGGTTTGCTGAAAATTCTGGCATTGGGGGTCATAATGGACATTTTGCCAGGGCTTGGCTACAACTTGAGGTGACAGAAGTAAAAGAACTGATGGTGGGTTTTGACTTTTTTGCAAATAATATGGGCTTGCAGGGTATTTTGGAGGGGTAGGATGAAAATTTTGTTCAGGGTGGTGACCAAATGGAAGAATGAGCGTCAGACTAGATGGAGGAATGAGTGATAGTGTCATCAGGGAAATTTTTTTTTGACCTATGATTGGAATACATATGTTTGCGGTTGTGGCTGATTGATGATGTCATAATCTACATGGGGTCATTTTTTGTCTTGTAGCACAAGTTTTGTATGACCGAATTATGGGCAACAATATTGTAATGTATGTAATCTGTAAATTTTTAGAATTTAGTTAGGTCATATATAGTTTAAATTGTCCTAGGAAGTTGGGCTTTCTGATCGAATTTGTTGGGATCATACACCAAAACTATTATGATCATTCTTTTGTATGAAATTTATCTTTTGGGGTTATAACCGAAGGTTTTCTCGCTGGCTCTTTCCTGCCGGTATGCCCTTCAGAGCCAAGATTTTGTCTTATCTAATTATTATACTAATATCAATATAGTGGACCACCACTCTTGCTTGAAAAAAAAAACTTTATAACTATGATATCTAATAAGTTCATTTGGTTTCATAGTGTTTATTGAATATTTTTTTCTTAATCAAGTTTTGAAGTCAAACCAATTACAATCTAGACATAGGTGGACCATAAACAACATAACTATTTTTGTATGTATCAAAATTCAAATTTTTTTACTGGATCAAGGAAATTAATACCTAGCTCGAACATATTTTTCAGATTTTTTTTTTATAATCTACTATTTTTCCACATGTGTAGAATAGAGAGCTTGATTTTCAATGAAAAACCTATGTTTAATTAAACTAAAAAAATGCATAATAAAACCAAAATATATTAAAATTATGTTCAATGGATAGCTCTTTTCGAGGACTACCATCATCCAGTTGGGTCTGTGAAGTTTCCTCCATTTTCATCCTCAACCCGAGCTTTGAAAGGAAAAAAATTGCAAAAATTTGGTAGAAGAGGGGGAGAAGGGCAAAAAAGGGGGGTTTGCTAATACAATTAAAAATGAAAAACCCATTAAAGGGGGTTTGATAGAAGGGGGGAGGGCTCTAGTGAACCCCCCTCCTAGCAAACTCCCTAAAGTGTTTTCCCTCCAAAAATGCGTTTTTCCTTCCTCAAACTAATTGTAAACCAATTTTCTGGGATCACTCGTTTGTATTGTGTTTACATTGTGTTTGCATTGTGTAGAAGTTGTATTATGTTTGTCTTGTGTCTTCAGCATGTATGCTTTGTGTTTATCATGTTACATTGTACCTCGTATGTGTGTTCCTTTTTATTTACATTGTTGTGCCATATGATCTTGAGCCTGGGGGCTAGTGCATCCCCTAGATTCAATGGCATCCTATTTCTTCAATGTCTGGATAAATGAACCCTTCTTGGATTATCCTTAATTTAGTGTGAGCGTGAGCGTTAGTTCATACTCTCACTAAAGTGGGGACTAAATGTAACATCATAAATTGTCATCCTTGACAATTTCACACTAGGTTTATCTCCCTCCTAGGTGCCTGGACCTAGTTGTTCTTTTAATCTTCCTACTTTGTGACAATATTTTGGGAAACCAGAGTTGAATTGGGAATTAAGAATCAATTTTCATTTAATGAAAATCAAAGCCCCAAAATAGGTCTGGACTAGGGCGCTAGCACCCTTGTCCAACCTATTTTGGCCCTAATCTACATATGTCGGTGTCAACATTTTAACATTTCAATTTTTGAATTCAATTGTCGATCGTCAATAATTAATTTGTGGGAAATTAAAGAATGACATATAAATACAAGTATTTTTCACCATTTCAAATGATAATGAATCCTAAGGCAATTGAAATCATAATTGAGCATCCTAAAAAGTAGTCAAGAGAAAAAGTAGTAGAATTATTGCAACGTTGTTTTGGTCAAGCATCATGTTAGCATCATATCAAGTTTCTATGTGATTTTTTTTATGCTTCATGTCCATTTGTTTTGTAAGTACTAACACTTGTAGGACTTAAAATCAAGCATCTAATTATCCTTGAAGGTGATGAGTACATTGACTTTAGTATATCAAGGAATGCAGATCTAAGTGGTAAGTTGCAACAATTGTCAATTTGTCACTTGTTTATCCATTAGCTTCTACCTGCCCAAGAGTAAGATCTCTTTTACATCATCATAGCCATTATGGAGGTAGAAATACCAAAATGGGGTTTGACTTAGGCAAGCCCCTATACGACACAACCCTTTCCCCTCTTCTTTGTGTGCAATTTTAGATTTGAAGTGTATTTGGGAGAGGATTGAAGAACTAATTGCTCAATCAAGAATTTAATCCTACAAGTCAACGAATCATGGAAAGTGGAATTTATCAGCGACAAAGTTATGACACTAAGTCTAGAAAGGAAGAGGTCACATATAAGGACCAATTGAGATTTGAATTTTTTTTCTAAGTGTCTGCACTTCCAAGTCTTGGGTGGCAGTGCCCTTGTCCAACCAAATCAATCTCAAATTTATATTCTAGGTTCCTTTGTGTCTAACCTTTTTTGCTCTGTACTCTATTTCTAGCTTTTTGTCATGTGTTTTCCTAGAATCATAATAGTTTGTTGCATTTTCACAGTTGACCTAGGTACACCTTTACATTATCAAATTCAAACAATTAATCAATATCCAATCAACCTCCAAAGAAAGAACCAAAATGTTGATCAACCATTCTAGCTCTTCTATTGAGGTTAGTAGCCAAGTGGGCGTTGAGATCATTTTTTGTTCCTTCCATTTTGATATAGGAATAGGTGTGATTTAGACCCTAGATCCCCTTTTCCCACATCATTTACTTTAATTGTTATATGTTGATTGCTGCAATTTCTACTATTATTATTTTGATGATTTTTTATAAATAACTTTATAAGATATTATAATTCCTATTTCATAAGAGAATCGATAATTTAAAGTTTTCTTTTCAAAAATTAATTACAAAATATATTTATATTTAGCTCTCAAATTATTGATGGAATAGGGATTTTGAAAGTGTGTAAAATTAATCTACCAATGTCTAAAGAATTGATGCCTTGATATGCTCACTATCTCAAATTATTTTGATATTTTTTTTTCAAATTTAAGCCCCAATTAACCTTTATCAATATTAAATCCCTAAGCTCTACTAGGGTTTTCTTGTGTCTGTGGTCACTCTTGGCCCATCTTGCGTCATATTGCGCTCTTTGTGTAGGAAATTCCTCTTTTCTTGTGTGTACGACCGCATTTACTGTGGTTTTTTTTGTTGTAATATGCCTTCAACCGGCTCTAACCCATCAGTTCATGTTGGTGATTATGGTTTGATGGATCTACTCAATGGCTCCTCCACTGAACAAACGGCCCCAAAAATTTGTTCTGAAAGTGTTTCACTAGGTAAGTATTTTGACTCCCCAACTGATGTGGTTTTTCCTTTTCCTGAATTTGATTTCACCTATCAATGGCTTGAAAAACATACCCTTGTTGGATATTTTGTTGGGAGGACTCGCCCTGAAAGTGTGCTCAAAGAATGGGTCAACAAGGCATGGGTCCCTCATGGGGTCCGCCTTGATATGGTCCAAAATTTAACCAAGGGTTTTTTCTTTTTTCGCTTTGTTGAGGTCAATCATGTCCAGGAATTCTTGGAACATGGTCCCTGGTATGTCAGGTCTTCTTTGTTGGTTTTCCAGTCGTGGACCCAAGACTTCATTGTCTCGGATGACACCAAGTTGTGAGTCCTGGTCTAGATTGAGTTTCCAAGATTACCCTTGCCTTGTGTGCCTTTTTTGAGCCATATTGCTTCCTCTCTGGGGAAGGTCATTTGTATTGAGCCAAACTGATTTTTCCAGGCCCGACCCCAAAAACAGGTTTGTGTTGAAGTGGATCTTGCTCAAGATTTGAAAGAATCCATTGATATTCAAATTGGAAATTTTTGGCATACCCAAAAAGTTACTTATTTTAATTTTCCGAACATATGCTATAGATGTTAGTCCACATAGCACAAGATCAAGGACTTCCCTATAGCAGTGCCTCATACTCCTTCTCTGCCACGAGAATCTGATAAGTCTCATCAAGTGGATACTTTTGCTATCAAGCTTGATGAAAAATGGACCATGGTTACGAATCTTAAGAACCGAGCCAACGGCTCTGAGCCAACTAAAGTTGTTTCAAACCCTTCAACGAAGGGGAAAGAGGCCTCGACAGGGCTCGACAACTCTTCGGCATGGCCTAGGTTGAAGGCTATGCCTCAGCCTACTGTCGTTATAATGGCACAACAAAAATTCTCTCCTTCTGTGTTAGGAGCTCGATAATGGTCTTGTAGTCCTTTGTCGCCATTAGAAGAAGGAGAATATGTGCAAGAGAAAAGGATAATTTCTTCTCTGTCTATTCAAGTCAGGTCAGTCCCACCCGAATTTTTACAAAATTGCTTCTCCACCTTGAATGAGGAGGAGTCGAACTCCGATGATATGGAGGAATTTCATTCATTAATTTCCTCTCATGGAATGTTTGAGGTCTGACAGACCTCTCCAGAAAGTATTTTGTTTGGGATACTTTGGATAAGTATGGTGGTATTGAAGTGCTTTGTCTCCAAGAAGTTAAAATTTCTATTTTTTTGCTTGCTTTAGCATGTCGCTCTATTTCCAGCCAGCCATATGTATTATACTGGTCATGAATTTGGGCATGGAGGAGCTTCCATTCTTTTGTCCCCATGATGGCACTCTTGTGTTGTTGATCATGGGTCTAACCCCACACATCGACTTGTCTGGATCTTGCTCAATATTGATAATCACTCCTTTGGGATTATTAATGTCTATACTTCTAATGATGTTGTGGAATACTCCTTTCTTTGGTGTTGGATTGTGGATTCATTACCAACAACCACTTGTCTTTTGTGTGGGGATTTCAACATGGTTAAGATGGTGTATGATAAGGATGGTACTCTTCCATTTAGATGGGTAGTTGGCAAAAGGGAGGCGTGGTTTTACATGTACAATAAATTGGGGCTTTTTGATCCCAATATTGGTCCCCACCATTCTCATTTCCTCTAGCACACTTGGTGTAACTTCAGGGCTGGCTTTGACAGGATATTTAAGCACCTTGATCATGCCATGATCTTGGCTCGATCTTTTTTCTCTTTTGACACCTCTTCACTTCTGGTTATGTCGTTAGTAAATTTCACTCTTTCAGATCACTTCCCCTTTTCTTTTCACATTGAATGGGAGACAAGACAACCTTAGGCTTGCAAAACATAATTCTTTTCAAGAACATGTATATGATTTGTCACCAGGCCACGTTGGCCCACATTCATAGAGTCTTGAATTTGGAGTGTAGGCCAACTCATAATAGCACTTGGATTAATTGGTGGAATGATGCTATCACTTGCACGACTAGGTTTCTCTGCATTTATGGGTGCTAGTTGGCCATTTTTCATCGGCGGTCTTATGAAGTGACAATTTTTTACTTACGCTCAGCTACTGATGCTCTTGTTGCTAACCCCTTATCCCTACCATTGCAAGTCAGAGTGGCGGAGTTAAGGCACAAAAAGAAAGTTACAAATAACTATGCTACCAGAGGTGTGCAAATTAAAGCCAGATTTCACTGGCTAAAAGTTGGTGACCGTGCCTCCAAGGATTTTTTCCTGGCCCTGCATGCTAGACACTCTTCTTCGGGCATTAAAAAAATCAAAGATGGTCTCCAGGTGATTTTTGAGCTACGTGATATTCTTCAGGCCTTTGTTAGGTACTATGAACAAGTTTTCACTGCACAAGATTACACTTTGGAGCACCAAAAGTCCCTTCAAAAATTCCTCGCAGTTGTGCCAAATAGGCTATCTTTTTCCTTGAAAGCCTATTGCGAACGACTGATCACTATTGAAGACTTGAAGGAAGCCACTTTTTCTATGGCGGATGACAAGGCTCGGGGATTGATGGCTTCACTTACGAGTTCTACAAGGCCCTTTGGGACTGCATTGTCCACAATCTTCATAAAGTCTATCTTGAAGCATTTCATTTGAAAACTATGGGAAATATTATCAATAAGGGAAATATTAAATCCATACCTAAACCTAGAGATCCTGAAGACATCTACAATTGGAATCCCACCACACTCCTTAATGTCTCCTACAAAATCATTGCTAAGGCTCTAGCTTTGAAGATTTCCCATCTTTTGCCTTAGATAATGCGTTTGGAACAAACCAAATTTATCAAATCAAGATTTATTCTTGACAACATCATTATTGTTTGGGAGGGTATGGAGTAGGCTAGGTGCTCGGGCCAGAGAGCCCTCTTTCTTAAAATTGATTTTGCTAAAGCTTATGATCACATAGAATGGCCTTTCATGCTTTCCATGTTGAAAGCCTTGGGATTTGGGCCCAATTTTATTCAGGTCTTCCAAATGATTTTTTCAAATGCCTCTACTTGTATTACCATCAATGGTCACCAATCCTCCTCTTTTGGCCTCTTTCGTTCTATTTAGAAACGATGTTTGCTTGCTCCTTCTCTTTATGTTCTTGTTGTCGAAGGTTTTGGTTACCTTTTGGCCAATGTTGTTTCCTAGCTGAGGGTTTGGGGAATTTCCCTACCTAACTCCCAGTCTCAACTTGTTAATGGCCATTTCACTGATGATTCCTTCCTTACCCTTCTTGAGGAAGAAGATAATATTAAGGTGGCTCTTGAGTGCCTTGACATCTTTTGTGATGCTTTTGGTTCCACCATTCAATGGCATAAAACTCTGTGTTACAAACAATCTATTATGCCCACTCCTCACTAGCTACAAAAGTATAGATGGAAGTGGATTGGGCCAAGGGAAATCTTTCGGTTCTTGGGCATTCCCTTCACCTTTCAAGCTTCTCTTGTTGAGTTGTGGAAAGTTGTTCTCTCTAGGATTGAGCAAAATCTAGCCTATTGGATAACCTAGCCTCTCTCTCTGGCAAGAAAATTTCAAGTGTGCTTGAATATTCTGGCAGCTACTCATGTCTACTACTCATCTTGTTGGGCCCCCTTGAAAGCTACCTATGCCAGGCTTGAAAAACTACTTCAAGACTTTCTTTGGGCCTCTGTGGAGTCCCATAGAGGGTTTCACCATGTTCCCTAGGAGCTCTACTGCCTTCCCTAAGACTCTGGAGGGCTTGGTCTGCTCTCCACTCAATGACAAGGGACTGCCTTATGTGTTAAATGGATAATCAAAGCCCTTTCTGGAGATGAAGCCTTTCAAATTCTCCTTAGACATTGCATTCAATCAGGCTTTCATGTTCATAAACCTTCCTGGAAGGGGATTGGCTTTCAAACCCTTTTGGTCATGAAGGAACTAGTTTAAATCGTGGGCACTTTCATGGCCGAGAGCATTTGGAAAGCCTGGGAGGTGGTTAAGCCTTGGCTTCGTTGGGTTGGATCAGATTTTTGTAATGGGCTTTCACTCAATCATTAGAATGTGTGGTGGTCACCTCTCTTTGCTAGTAATGGTCAACCTTTGGCCAAGTCACCTTGGCTCAAGGTGCTAAGGTTTCATAAGAAAGGTATTCAAACCTTGCAACAATTGTTTCACAGACCCACAATGTGCATTATGTCATGGGAGGATTTCCATGCGCTATACAAACTTCAGAACCTTGAGCGTGATACTTTTGATGGTCTTGTGAATTCTATTCCTACAGAGTGTTTTCACAAGGTGGAAATTTGTGGGTCCAAGCCCTAGTGGAAGGAGTGGAAGTGGTACCTAGACAACCCTTTCAAAAATTACAAGCCAAGGCTTGGCTATATGTGGCTATAATCACATTTTCCTATGATTGACAGTCTTAACCAAAGATGGCTTCTCCAATCCTTTGCTCATGTCTAGTGAAAAATATTTTTTGCCATGTGGTCTGCAAGTGTTGAGCCAAAACTTGCCCACTTTGCTTGGCGTATTCTTTTCCAAGGCTTTCCTGTGGGGTCTCAGCTTATCCACTTGGGGGTTTAGGACCCTCGGTGCCCTTTTTGTGGGCAAGCTAAGTCTTTAAAACATCTCTTTTGTTTCTGCACCAGAGCTCAATAGTTTTGGACTTGGATTCATGATTTATGTCAGTCTTTCAGGCTGGAACCCTTCTCTTGGCATATGGTTCTGCTGGGTGATTCGCCCAAGCTTCTGACCAAGTATACCCAACTTTGGCACATTTTCAGGGTGTAAATCCTCTTTAATATATGGAAAGATAGAAATGCCTGCATATTTTCTCACACTCAAATGGATAAAAAATGTTTATTTGTATTCTAAAGCTATTATTTTCTCTAATGTGCTTTTGCAGATCCAAGTGCAAGCGAACAAAGTCGTGCTTGAGGTGGCTCTCCTTCAGGTAATTTTGGATCATTGGGGCAATGCCCCGTGTAATGTGGTTTGGGTGCCTGCCTCGCCCTCCTCTTCTCATGGTTGGTCACCCTCTCGGGGCCAACATAAGAGTGGATCTGGTTGCCCTCGCTCTCATCCTCCTCCTCGATGTGGATCCCGCCCTCCTTGGCGATCTCACTCTCCTCTTCCGCAGACTAGCCAGGGGCGACCCTCTGGAGATGTTGTGGGGAGCAGCGGTGGCAATTTTGGGTGGCCCTCTAATACCACTCCTAGCAGCAGCTCTGGTTGGTCTGGCAACAGTTTTGGTTGGCCTGATTCTGGTAAAAAAAAATCGTGTTTGGAGCTTGCAATCTCACCCCAATGCAAGGAAGATAAAGAGAAAGAAAAAGAAGTTGACGATGGCTAGGGTCCTCCTCCTGATGTCACTTCTGACCCCGTTGATGTATGGGAGAAAAAATGAATGACATAGACCCTCTTGGCTCTACTAGCACTACTTTGGCCGCTTGATGGCCTTTTCTTATGTTATGTTATGATTATGGACTTCTGGGCTAGGCCTAAGTGACTCTGTTTATTTTGTTTTTTCGGGCTCTGCCCATGTGACTCTCGGGGTGTGCCTTTTTACCACCCATCCTTTTTTGTGAATATGTATTTTATCTTTATATATTAATATAGATATCTACCTATTCATCAAAAAATTTAAGCCCCTTATGGTTGAACATGAAGATCATAAAAATTATCAAATGCACAAATTTGTTTTGTAACTCACAAGATCTATATAGTAGATAATGGACTTCTTAAACTAGCTTCACCTCAATCTCTAATATTTTGAAGATGCACAAGGATAGGCAATATTTAAAAATAGTTTGGGGAGAATCTATCAAACTACAAGGGTAAAGTTCTCCTTAATTAACCCTCTTGTTAGATTGGCTTTACGACCTTGGATAAATATTATAAGACATCAAACAAGCATACAAGTGGCTGATGCAAATTTTGACTCAATTAATTAATTTTATGCTCCAAATCAAAGTGTTCTTAGAATAATTATTCCTCGTAATTCAAATGTTCCTTGCCATTCCTTCATGCATTCATGGGTGTGCTTAATTGCACAAACGAATGTCTTTACATACTAAGACATAATAAATAGTCTCACATATGCATACTAGATAAACTCTCAATACATAATAAAAAAATGAAGGTTGACAATTTTAAATTTGAATCAATCCAAATTGATCAAAATTGAATTGAACAATCACACAATTAAAATAAGACAACAAATATAGATCTTAAGATCTAAAATAAATATATAAAAACATAAACTAATAATAAGATAAATGAATTGAAAATAAATATAAATCAAACCAAATATATAAAATGCATATAATGAAACATAAATATAAATAAATAAATAAACTAAATAAAAATACACCACTTATTAGTATAACTACATTAAAACCTAAAACTTTGACCATTACAAATTTGAAGGTAGGGAATATCAGTACGTGGCAACTATTAATTAAAATCTGCCTAGCGCATGAATAGAAAAAAAAGAAGTTTGTTGTAGGAAAGGGAAAGCATATAAAGCTGTTTACATGTTAATTCATGCGCGAGAGCCCCGGCATAGAATCTTAATCATGAGGCCCGCAAATAAATGGAAGATTTTAATAATTTCAAATCCGCACTTTATAATCCACTATCCCATGATGTTTACATCTCATTTTAGGTAGTTTTCAAATTTCACACAAACTAGTTCTTAATTGAGTTATGAACTTGAGATCAATTTTAAAGGTCCTATCTTTTTCTCTTTCATGCTATAAATTTATGGTGATAGAATAAAAGAAGATCGAATTTAAGAAAGGTGCAAGAAGTGAATGAAAGCATAAAGGGAAAAAGAAGTGAATAGAAGGTGAAAGAGTTCTAATCATTTGCAATTGTTTTTATTTTTGTTTTTGGATGTAGTTTAAAAGAGTCATATAATAGATTGAAGCATATTTCTCAAAGGAAGAGATTCTTGATGAAGGATTCTAGAGAGGATTTGGGGTCTTATCATGTTGGAAAAAAGGAAGATGAATCAAATTCTTGATGAAGAATACAAAGAAAAATAGGAGAAAAGAGAAATGAACATCACATTAAAGACCAATGAACAAAGTACATAGATCAAGGTAAAACCTTGAGTTTAAGTTGCTTTATGATGTAGTTGATGTCATAGCTAAATGCTAAAATTGTACTTTTATTTATTTTTTTAAGAGGGGCTCCTACATAATCCCATTTTTATAAATGGAATAGAATAAATTCAAAAAAGAGAGGGTGGGAGATCGAAATGATAAGAGAACTAGGGAAGGGATATGTATCTTGTATGTTTAAAGTTGTTGATCATGCTCAAGTTGTGCTACAATTTGTACATGGGTTATTTGCAGACAAGTGTGTTACCTTTAGGGTTAGAATTTTGAGTTTCACCCTAAAGGTCCCTCTCCTTCACATTACCCCATGTGGATTAATCTTCCTTATTTAAATCTAATATTCTACCCCCTTATAAAAGAAATTGTGGCTCAATTTAGTAGGGTAATCTAGTTTGTGAGAATAATTTTGATAAATTTTATAGCCTAAGAGTTCATCTTGGGGATTTCTATAGAAGTAGATCAACCTTTTCCAAACATATTAAATTGATGGGCCCAATATTTGAATTGAAACAACTAATATTAATTTGAATAAATAGATAATGCATGCCTTTATTACCAAAAAGGACATTTAATTTATGACTATTCAATTCGAAAAAAATAGATTTTCTCAACCTTCTTCTTATACTTTTGATAACCCAATCTAATCAAACAAATCATCAATCTAATCCTTTGCCCAAATTTTCTTCTTCACCATCTAGATTCAATAAATATCCACTATCATCTTCTACTCTCATTATCTATCTCAACTCACCCACTAATGATGCCTCTATCTCTTATAAAGATGCTACCATGACCGACAACTAGAGATTGGTTAAAATGGGAAAGAACCATCTACATCCTCAACTTTCTCCTCATCATTCTCCTTCTCATGACCGATCTCCTTCTCCTTCACCATCACCTTTGGATTCTCCCACTGAAAATCTCTCTTGCCCTCTTCCTAATGGTCACCAAAGATCAAGATCTCTAGTTGCTACAACCAAAGAAAAAGATTAATGAACACCATATATTGCTATCCAATAGATGTGAAGTATTGCCTATAGATTACTCCATCGATATCAGCATGAACTACAACACATTATCTTGGAATGCCAGAGTGATTTCTATCCCTCATAAGAAGTATAGAGTTAGAGAGGCCATTGTAAAATGAAAGCACATGATATTTCATTTCTATAAGAATTAAAACTTAAATATATCTAGTTAGATGTGGAATACATAATTTATGGAGAGATGTTTGAATCTTTCATACTTCTCATGATAATAGAAGAGGAGGAGCCATCATTGGGATTAATACTTGGATTTCCAAATTTTTTATTAATAAAGGTAAGGACCCTTCACATAGTTGTGTTTAGGTCCTCACCTTTGTTTATTGGAAAATCCATTGGATTTGTTCTATACATGCCCCCAATAATGCTAAAAGAGCTACTCTTTGGGATTGGATGTCCAATAAGCTACCTAATGCTGATTGGATTTTAGGGGGAAATTTCAATATAATTGAATGTATCACAATGGTCATAGTTGGTATAATTTTAATAATTTCATGAGGAATGAGTATGAGAATTGGATTTATCGTCGTAACTCCTTAGGTGTGGCTAACCATTTATATGGAATATTTTCAAGTAATAAGGATAATTGGTTTACTTGGTCTAGAATTGGATTTATTATTGTAACTCCTTAGGTGTGGCTAACCCTTTATTTGAAATATTTTTAAGTAATAAGGATAATTGGTTTACTTGGTTCAATTGTAGACTTGGATCAGATACAAAGCTTAATAGGTTGGATATGTTTTATATCTTCCATAACATTTATGTTATCCCTCCCCATTCTACTTCATACCTTTGTGTTGACTATTCTATCACTCTTTCAGACCACTTTCCCATATTTTGTTTCATAGCCCTTTCTCATGACCCTATTTACTCTTCTTTAATACCTCTTTAATTTATTGTCTCACATATGTAAAACTCCAAGCATGTAGTCTTTCTAGTGGGTATATAAAGTTTTATTCCTAATCCAAAAGAAGGAGAATCATAGATTAATTGGTGGTGTGATTCTATTGCCCAATGTATTGATTTCCTTCATTCGTTTGGTAGAATAATGGCTTGGCCTAGTTTATATGAAAGGAATGTTTTAGGGGGAATTTTGAACATGCTAGATAATAGATTAATCATGACCCTAGTAATTATTTGATGCAAGTATTTTTTGCTTCTATTGAAATGTGGTTGCGTAAATTTGATAATTACAAAGGTCAAGGGGCTACAATAAGAGGTAGAGTTTATTGGATCAAGTATGGAACTAAAGGTCTGATTTTTTCTTTAATTACTTAAATTATAAATATAAACATGAAAAAATATGTATTAGAATTGATAATCAAGGGGTAATTCATATAGATGCTATTGAAATAACTTTAACATTTTAAAATAATTTTATGAGAAACTCTTTCAAAAGGAGAACCATTGGGAGGATAGTCAAGCTACTCTTGAAAGTTTTTTTTTTAAATAAAAGACGTTAAAAACTTTATTGATTCAAGAAAACATTACAAAGTGAAAAAGTACATTCAGCCCACTAGGGGACAAAAACCAAGAACAAAGCCATCAAGAAAATCCTAAGAAACATCTTGAATATCCTCCATAAAAAAATCTTCTAGCTCTTGGGAAAGATCCTCAAGAAGGCATCCCCGATCTTCCACCTTCCAAATCCCCATCCACTCAGATGCCCATTTATCCAAACCATCATCCACCTTATTCCATTCCTGTGGGATATGGAAGAAGGTGTTAGGTCTAGAACCCCACCTAGAGAGATGATTTGCTTGACCACCATAGCCAAATTCCAATTCACATCCTCTAAATGATGCTTATTCAAAAAGTCAATCACAATTTGAGAATCAGACTCACAAATTATCCTCCTCCAACCAAGGGTACATGCTCGTTTTAAGGCCAAAAGAATAGCCAACGCCTCCATGAAGTTGTTAGGGTGTTGGCCTCTATACATTGAGAAGAAGAACTCAACCACCCTAGAGCTATCCCTACCAATACCACTGACCCCAACATGACTAGGATTTCCCCTAGAGGACCCATTAGTGTTAATCTTTAGCACCCCGAAAGGAGGGGGGTTCCAATGACAACCTCTTAGAACCTTCCCTCTAGCACTTTGACCCAACCCGGACCATGGCATGCCCCTGTCACTATCTAAAAGACCCAAAGTCCGAACCATTCCCATATCTCTAGGATCCACAGGGACTGATATATCACACTTAGCAACCAAAGTATCTTGAAGGACCCCCAATATTCTCATCCAAACTTTCCACACTTGAAGCTTCCTGTCCAAAAAGATCCTGCAGTAGCGCTCACTCTTGAAGATAGTTAAAGTTTGTTTTCCTAATATAATTGACCCTAAATTTAGTGATTTTTTGTAGCATCTTATTTCCCTTGAAGAGTTTGAATGTACAATTTTTTCCATGGCATAGAATAAGAATGCAGTTTTTGGTGGGATTCCAATGGAGTTCTATCAGACTATGTGGAAACATATCAAAAATGATTTTATATTCTTAGAGTCTTTTATGAAAATATCTTTAGGTCCTATTATTTACAAAGGATTAATTAAAATTTTACCTAAAGAGAGGAATGAAGATAAAATTTCAAGTTGGTGCCCTATCATTTTACTAAATACTTTGAATACAAAATCATTGTAAAGATTTAGAGATCAAAATGAAATTGGTTGTTCAAGGTATTGTGAGACTAGAACAAATAGGATTTTATTGGAGGAAAATATATTTTGAATAACTTTATCCTTGCTTGGGAAACATGTGAATGGGCTCAAGAACTATGTCAAAATGCTTTGTTAGTGAAAATTGACTTTGACAAAGCTTATGATAGAATATACTGGAGGTTCATTGTAAAACTAATCTAGTGGTTGGGTTTGGAAAAAATTATGCCCATATTCAAATGTCTTTTAATGAGATCGATATCCATTGTTGGTTAATACTATTATATTTTCATCCCTTCCTTTGCAGTGATCTATTAGATAGGGATGCCCTTTATCTGATTTTTCTATATGTGCTTATTATTGATGATTTAATGTATTTATTATAAAAATATAAGCGATTGCATCTCATTTATTGTATTTTTATCCCTCATAACATTGTTGTGATGGATTTACTCTTCATCAATGATAATTTATTATTCGTACAAAACAATGAAAAATAAATAAATAATTCCTTAGATATTTTGAATCTTTATTGCCATGTTTTAGTATCCTAGGTGTCTACCCATAAATCTAATAATTAATGATTAAAAAATTTCTTGTTCCTGATTAGATCCCTAATGATTGGAAACAAATAATTTTTTTAGGATAGGTGACATTAAAATTGCTATCCTAAGTTGATTTATGTGTCTCCATGTTCTTTAGAAAGTGTTCTAGAGGACATGAGGGACAAAATATTTATTAATTATTTGCCTATGACAAATTATAATTGCATTCAAAGAGGTGGACCAATTACAGTGGTAGTTACTAAGCATCCCAAGAGAATATTCCTATTGAGATCCATCTCCTTCATCTATTTTTTCTTTTGATGATGTTAATGTTGCCATTATTTTGGATTCTTGTGATTTAGTGCAGTAGGACATACATTTTATTCTAGAGATGGCTAGTTGGGATGAGTATTTGAAAAAAAATTCAAGTTATTTTGTAGAGTGGACCACATTTTAAACTTGGGAGACACAATTGGTTTCATTCATTTTATCTTTGATGGAGATGATCCTTCTTCAGTTGTTGCACGGGAACAATTTGAACCTCTTGTTCATTATCTACATGATCATTCTTCATAGTTTGACATGAGTGTGAATTATTTTGAGTATAATTTGGAGGAGGCTTCTTTTTCTTCAAAGGAGATATCTTTGTCTTTGGATTGTGTTCTACAATCATTTCTAGGAAATTTTGGATCGCCATCTTCTATAGTGTGGCCTAGAACTTTTGTTTGGAGTGTGACAAATTCTGATATTAATAGTGAGACACTTGATCATTCTTCAAAGACATCACACATCATATTTCTTCCCTCATCATCCTTTCAAGAATGAGAAGGCATCATGCATGCCATCTTGGTTTTTTTTTTCCTAAGAGGAGGAATTTTATCCGATGAGGTTGGATCATCTTTTGCACTCAATGTCAAGAATCTACTGGATCATTGCAAGAGACTCTACATTGAGAGGGGTTGCATGGTATCTCTTCTCTCTTACGGGGGATTTTTTTTCCTTGCATGAGTATTTTTTCCTTATCATTCTTCAGTGAGATAATTATGTTTTCATCTCTCTTTTGTGGAGGAATTTAACCCACTAGGTTTTCTCCTTTTATTCATTACTGAGAAATTGCATTTGTACATGGATATTTAACATGGCCTAGTAGTTGAGAATTATCTTTGCATCATTTGCATAATAAGATACTCCCTAAGTTGCACTTAAAGGGGGGGGGGGGGGTGTTGGTGTAAATAGGTGTTTTACCTAACTAGTTCATTAGTGGGTCCTATTTACATGTTAAGATTACTTAGGTCTTAGGGAATATTTCTAGAAGGATATTAGCTATCATAAGATCTTATCTTTTGAAATTTAATGATTGTGTCCTAAGTCATTTAATACTAGTTATCTCATGGCATAGGATTAAAAAAATTGTCATGATCCTATCTAATCCTTTGTCTCACCTTCGCTATATAACTAGGCAGTCTCATGTAACAACCATACAATCATAATCTATCATTTGCATCCTTTGATAGAATAACATTATTCTCTCCTAGCTAATCTCTATTATGCTTTCATGAAGCTCCTAGATCTTGGGTGGATATAATCTTTAGCCAAATGTTGTATGGTGTCGAGTATTCTATACCAAATCTTACATGGAATCAAATTTATAAAAAAATATGGGATTGGAGCTCATTTGGAACCTGACAAGTAGTGTGAATTGTAAGTAAAGAACATGATCAAAATATTTAGCCAAGGCGGCATCCACTACAAAAGAGTAATGAGGATTAGAAGTGTTTTTGTATGTGTATGAAGGTTGTAAGTTGGAGTGGTCAAGATATTACATCGAGTAGATCTCTCGATTGAAGATTGTTAAGTCTTGATTAAATATAAGTTACATAGTGGGTAAGTGCACCAAGATGGTTCCCAAAAAGGGGACTTAAGTGGACAACTTTTTTCTGAAATCAGGAATACTGACCTTGGACGTGAAATTGAGGATACTTACACTCAAAATATTGAGATGGAACAAAAATAAGGATTCAAGTGCTCTGAGTCTACTTTCTAAACTACTAATTTATTTTGAAAATGGTTCAGATTAAGGGGTTCAAATGAGGGACGCACACAAATTGGTGTTGTTTTTGTCAGAAAAACATAACATAGCAACTCTTGTACGACCCTCGTACGGTGAATTTTTTTATAGTATTTGTAAAATCGCAATGGTTAGAAGTTAGCTAATGTTATGTAGTTGATGCACGATTTTTCTGATAATTTTTTAATGAATATTTGATTTTTTACTAATTTACGAAGTGGACATATCCTGAAAATAGAATTTTGGCCGTGCTACCCCTACAAATTTTGGAAACTAATTGATTTGTTTTTTTTTTAATTTTTTAATTTTGTAGAATGGATTCTAGTTTCTAAAAATGTAATTTATTTGAAAAATTGATGAACGGTTAATTTATAACAAAAAAATACCAAACACTACTTTTTAGCAAAAAAAAGGCATATAGATAGAATAAATTATGGATGAAAGACTTAACATTTTCAGAAAGTGAAAAAAATTACATCGTTGGATAGCTAAGAGATAACCCAACATTACCCATGTGTTCGATTTTTTTGATATTGCACCACGTGCAATCTTGACGGTGAGCACGAACTCGATTATGAGAAATATGGTGGAGTTTTTAAAAACACGTCTCTGGTTGTTGGGAATGCCCTCGAAGCCTTTGGGTTGGTATTCCAAATCAAATACCAAGCTTAAAGCTCGGGAATTCCAAAAGCAAGATATAACGCGAGCGCGTTATAACGCACTTGCATTATATCTCACTTTTGACGTGGTTTTTGCTTCTGCGAGGAACATGTCAACTAACACATAACGCAAGCGCGTTATAACGCGCTCGCGTTATGTGTTACTTTATGTTAAATGTCAATATATTAATTTATGCTGATATATTTGTATGTACATGCATGTCATGTATGTATGTATGCTTGTATGGATGTAAAATTATAAGTATTATGCTTGTATGTATGCATTTATGTATGTCTTTAGACGAAGGGAGAATTTAGAGAGAGTCTAGAGAGATGGAGAGGGGGTGGAGAGAGGGAGTGGGAGAGAAGGGGTTGGATTGAGGGGGACTTAGCTAGGTAGGGTGGGAGGGATAGAGGGAGGGAGAGAGAGAGGGGGGGTGGGAGAGAGAGAATTGAGGGAGAGGGAGAGAGACAAGGGGGAGAGAGACAGAGACAGAGAGAAAGAGAGAGTTATGTAGGTAGGGTGTGAAAGGGAGAGACTTGAGAGTGTGAGGGGGGTGAGAGGGAGAGACTTGAGAGATAGGTAGTGAGAGGGAGTGTGAGAGAGATGGAGTGTGAGAGGGAGGGAGTGGGAGAGAGAGGGAGTGAGTGAGAGACCTGAGAGAGGGAGAGGGTGTGAGAGGGAGTGACCTGATAGAGGTAGAGAAAGAGGGGGTGGAGTGAGAGGGACTTATCTAGGTAGGGTTGGAGGGATAGATAGAGAGGGGAGAGAGACAAAGAGAGAGTTACCTAGGTAGGTTGCCAGAGGGAGAGACCTTAGAGAGAGAGGGGGTGGGAGGAAGAGACATGAGAGAGAGGGAGAGAGAGGTAGTGGGAGAGAGTGGGATGGAGTGGGAGGGACATAAAGATAGATGGATAGAGGGAGTGAGAGAGGGTGGTAGGGATTGATTGAACGAGAGGTACACAGAAAGAGGGAGATGATAGATAGAGACAATTAGAGAGGGAGGGAAGGAGGGAGAGGTGAGATGTATAGATAGAGAGAAAGTGATAGGGGTTGAGGGTATAGGGTTGAGGATTAGGGTGGAGGACCTATAGGGTTGATGATTTCTAGGGTATTAGGGTTTAAGGTTTGAGGGTTGAGGGAATAGGTTTGATGGTAGAGGGTATTTGGTTGAGGGTATAGGGTAGAAGATTTAAGGTTTAAGCATTTAGGGTTGAAGGGTTTGGGGTTAAGGGTTTAGGGTTAAGGGTTTACTTGGTTGAGGGTAGAGGGTTTAGGGTATAGGTTTGAGGGTATATGGTTGAAGGATTAGGTTCAGGGTCCAATGTAAGGGGGAGAGGTTT
>CM021100.1:54099427-54149293 GCA_007115665.2 Sequoiadendron giganteum | reverse complement strand
GGTTGAGGGTTGAGGGATTAAATATTAAGAGGGTATAGGTGTAGAGGGATTAGGGTTGAAGGTTATAGGGGTTGAGGGTTGAGGTATTAAGAGGGTATAGTGGTTGAGAGATTAGGGTTTAAGGGTTGAGGGTTGAGGGTTGACAGATTAAGAGGGTATAGGGGTAGAGGGATTGAGGTTGAAGGGTTGAGGGTTGAGGGTTGAGGGATTAAGAGGGTATAGGGATTGAGGGATTAGAGTTTAAGGGTTGAGGGATTAGGGTTTGAGGGTTGAGGGATTAAGAGGTTATAGGTGTTGAGGGATTAGGGTTGAAGGATTGAGGATTGAGGGTTGAGGGATTAAGAGGGTATAGGGGTTGAGGGATTAGGGTTTAAGGGTTGAGGGTTGAGGGATTAAGGATTAAGAGGGTATAGGTGTAGAGGGATTAGGGTTGAAGGGTATAGGGGTTAAGGATTAAGGGATTAAGAGTGTATAGGGGTTGAGGGATTAAGGTTTAAGGGTTGAGGGTTCAAAGATTAAGAGGGTATAGGGGTAGAGGGATTAAGGTTGAAGGGTTGAGGGTTGAGGGTTGAGGGATTAAGAGGGTATAGGGATTGAGGGATTAGGGTTTAAGGGTTGAGGATTGAGGGTTGAGAGTTGAGGGATTAAGAGGGTATAGGGGTTGAGGATTAGGGTTTAAGGGTTGAGGGTTGAGGAATTAAGAGGGTATGGGGGTTGATGGGTTAGGGTTTGAGGGTTGTGGGTTGAGGGTTGAGGGTTGAGGGTTGAGGGGTTAAGAGGGTATAGGGGTTGAGGGATTAGGGTTTAAGGGTTGAGGGATTAGGGTTTAAGGGTTGAGGGATTAAGAGGGTATAGGGGTTGAGGGATTAGGTTTTAAGGGTTGAAGTTGAGGGTTGATGAATTAAGAGGGTATAGGGGTTGAGGGATTAGGGTTTGAGGGTTGAGGGTTGAGGGTTGAGGGTTGAGGGTTTATGGTTTAGTGTTTCTCCCACTCTCTCCCTCTCTCCCTCCCACTCTCTCTTTCTACCACTCTCTCCTTCTCCCACTCCCCCCCAATCTCTCCCACTCTATCTTTCTCCCACTCTCACCCTCTCTCCCTCCTTCTCTGTCTCCCACTCTCTCGGTCTCCCACTCTCCAACTCTCCCCTTCTCCCACTCTCTCCCACTCCCACTCTCCCCCTCTCTCCCTCCCTCTCTATCTCCCACTCTCCCCCTCTCTCCCTCCCACTCTCTCTTTCTCCCACTCTCCCCTTCTCCCTCCCTCTCTATCTACCACTTTCCCCCTCTCTCCCTTCCACTCTCATAAATATACTAAGAAAACCAAATTTCACGTAACGCATGCACATTTTGTACTCCACTAAAATGGTAAAAAACTCGATATACTCGTGATTTTCAAGGCCCACAGTCTGCATATTCCCCTGACTCTGCGCGTGCTCTGACAAAAAAAATATTTTTGATGATGTTGTGAAGCGTGCAAGCATGTTTTTCACATTCCATCACCTCTTCCATTATCTTTTTACCACCTTTGCATGAAATAGCAGAGTTTCCACATTGAAAGACATATAATATCAATTGAAGTTTGAATTCCATTGAAAACTGATATACAATTGAAGTGTGGAAGGGAACAAGCTTTTGAACAAGTCAAATTGTTTTGGAGTTTGAACAAAGAAGAAGCTAAGGCTACATATTGGGTTGAACTCCTCCATTTGAAAGTCTGGTTTTTAAGGTATGTGAAGTCTTTACACATTTTCTTTCATTCTATTATGGCTTGCTTTCATTTTTGTTTTCCATTATAACCTTAGGTTGTCAATGCACATTTTAAATTACCATTACACACACAATTATATACACTTGACAATTAACATTTTAATCTTGATGCAGAGCATCTACTAGGATCCACAAATCATCAAGGGTACTTCTGACCCTAACTTAAATTGAAGAAGATCAAAAAACAAACTCAATCATCTTTTCATCAAAACATTAGAACTTGGTTTCAACTCTTTTTCAGACACAAAAAAATAGATTAACCATCATAAAATTGATTGTAACATAGCATAAAGGTGATTAGAAACTCAGAACCATTCACAAAAAAGTCATCTTTTAAGACAACTCCAAGCCTCTCCCATTCCTCTGAAGGGTCCAAACACCTTCCAATACCTCTGCACAAATTGATGCAGTACAAAGGAAGAAATAAACACCTTTCTTGACACACTTATTCAACTATATTTCCCTTCACAAAAAAATTGATTTGTATACTCAAATTCGCATTAAGAGTTCCCAATTCCTTAAGGACCTTCAAAACACCTTGAAAATCTTGAAAATAACTGATTACAATCAACTAGGCTCCTCAAAACATCAACCAAAAATGAAACCTTTCAGAAGTATTCCCTTACACACAAACTTAGTTCCTTTTTTCATTGTCCACATTAATAGTAGCAAAGCATCTGCAAATTGTCACATGTATCTCCCAAACCATGCACACACTTCAAACTGTGATACTCATTTTTGATGCAGAGTTAGAGGACCCAAAACCATTGAAGATTTCAACTTGCCTTCAAGAGGAATCTAAGAAGATTAAAAAGGCATAATGGACCAATCTCAACACTCCTCCAAGGTGGACAACAAAAAGAAACATTATTTCCCACATTTCACCCTTAGAATCTAGTTACTGTGCAAAACCAGTTTTGGGCCCTTAACTCCAAAACTTTCCAAAACACCAGAAAAATAAAAGAATGATTGTAGCACCCATTTCAGAGTTGCAAGACATACCTTAACCCATCACATGACTCCTTTGGGACAACTTTAAGAAAACTGACCTTTTCACTATTTTAGGCCTCTAAGTAGGCCAATTTTACAAAGGAACTAACCTTAGATCTTCACACCAGACTTCCAAACCCAAAAAAAGTCTTTAATTAGGTCTCAAAACAAGATAATTTCTAGGTCTTAGTACCTTACCTACTCAACTAGGCTTCCAATACAAAAACCCCCATTTTTCAATGCAAAGAGGGAGGGTTTATAGAAACTCTTATACTTGGGCCTTCCCAGACCATTCCAAAGCATCAAACATCTTCAAAATATCCTACACAAGGTCAAAATTTCATTACATAGACCAATCCTTCAACACTTTCTCAAAATCACTCCTTGGTTCCTCAAATTCTCATGGAAAAGTGCTTGTTTGAGCTAAGAACCCCATCCTATTGTCATTAGTTTCATTCCAAGTCATGTTCAATAATAAAATACCCTACTCTAACAATGTACATGCAATACCACTAAGAAACAAGTCATAATAGTAGTTGGGATGGTCATTTCATAATTAAATCCTAGTCAAACCCTTGACTGGCTTGAAATAAGTAGTTTCAGAAAATTGTCAATTGCTCCCTTCAAACGTAATGTTAAGCCCTCAGAAATGATGCCTTCAATGACATATATTTTTCAATTAACTTGAATGGATACATTTTTTAGGAACTAATATTCGTCTCATTACCATGGTACAGATAAAATTATCCGCCATGCTGAAGAAAAAGACAAAGAGGAAACTAACAAATGAAGAGAACGAAACCTTGAAAGAAAAGGAGAGAGTTTAGATGGTGACATATCGTGAAAATAAGAAATTGGAAATGATTGATGAAAACAACCCAATTGTAGAGGAACCTCAACCATCAAAAAGAGAACAGGAATTGGCAGCACAATAGGCACGAATGCGAAAGCATCATCGTAAGACAGATTCAGATACCGTAGTTGGAGACACACCCTCTATGACAAGTGAATATGAAGGGAAACCATTAAGAACAAGTGAATATGGAGGGAAACCATCTAGCACAAGTGAATATGGACATACACCATCTACTACAAGTGAATATGGAGGGACACCATGTACCACAAGTGAATATTGTTGGACACCATCCAACACATCTCAAGTTGACAGTACATCATCACTCAGAATTGACGAAGAAGGTATGCCATCATCCCCATGTGAACCTCAAGGTATGTCTTCTTCTCCACCCTCGATCGAAGGTACACAATCTAGCCTACCTCAATTAAATATTGATGAAATTCCTAATGTTGAGATGTATGTACCTAGGAGAACACCACCTAGAATTTTGCGTAGAAGGCCAAAGTATTTGATTAATATTGATGATGAGATTTTGCAGCATATGGAAGGTAAGATTTCAAGATGCACTTGTAGAAGATATGCTGATAAGATTTGGGAATGATTCTTTGAAAGGCTAAATGAGACTGCAAGATGTCAACTATTTGTTGAAATGATGCAGGGTGTAAAGTATAGGAGCATCATGAAGACTCTTGGATTGAGAACATCGAATGCATCGAGTGAAGACACTATTGTGAAGAATCTAATGGATGCTTATGAGAGTGTAATTTCACCCGACGTGTCATTACATCGACTTTGGTAAGTTGTCAAACAAAGAGAGCTTGTATAATTAAAAAGACTAGTGAACAAACGGGAATTAGTAGAATTTTTTTATCAAGAGCCATTCAAAGGCGACAAAGAATTGAGGGCAATGATACAAATGAATTATCGGCATTCTTGAGGAGACTATCACGAAAAGATAAAGAAGTTGTCCAAGCCTTGAGAACACTAATTGAAGAGTATTGGAAGAATAACACAAGGTCATCTCTGAATCAAAGGGATGTGGTAAGAAGGAGAATCGGTAGTTGGAATCGTGAGCCACATCCAAAGCATTTTTTGGATATGACTCGAACCCAATTTTTTCGAAAATTTGAAAATGATTATCCTCAAATTAGTATTTCTCAAATATTTTTTGAAATGCTTAAACCTTTTTATGTCAAGATAAATCACACACACACTACTTGTTGTTGTAGACTACATATTGAGTTTTCTAACCATTATGATGTTTATCGTTCTATATGTTTAGATTTACATACTAACGATGTTTTGCAGGATTGTGGCATAGAAACCCCACAAAAATCTTCAAGAGAGTTCTTATCAATTTTTTTATGTGAAATAGAGGATGGCTAGATATTCTATAGGACAACATGCTTGGATGGTTCATGCAAGCGTTGCGGTGGCTCCCAACGTATGCCAGTATGTCAACATATGGAAAGCACAGATGAGGTGGGATAGAAACTAGTAAAGTTCGGGAAGTATAAAATAGTGGCATATGCTACAAAAGATGGGTCTCAACCAAAAACATGTGATTTGGTTATTGAGAAGATTCCAGCATATCAATTTATGACCACATTTCCTCATAGTATACTGTCTGAGTATGCAATGCATACCCATAGAGCCCGATGGTTGGACACACAGTTCAAGCTATGCAAGGACACCTTTCTAGTTGGAAGCATAGTATCTGTGGTTGAATTTACAGAGAACTACACTCTACAACCACAACATGAGGTGCAGTCACAGTATTACAACTCCACACAAGTTTCAATATTTGTAGACATAGCATTCATCCATGCATCTGATAGTACAAATGAGCAAAGGAAGGTATTGAGGAGTACCACTTTTACATTAGTGATGATCACACACATTCTTCAGAGTTCGTGCAAGGTTGCTTCCAGATGTTCTACAGTGGTTTGGCTCAGAGGGGCATAGAATACGATCAACATATAATATGGTTTGATAACTGTGCAACACAGTTCAAGAACTCGCGCATGTTCTACTGGTTGTGCAGGATGCATGTCATTACAGGTGTTCAACATATGTGGAACTATTGTGAGGACAAATATGGAAAGGGGGAGCATGATGGTGCGGGAGCATGCGTGAAAAGAGCATTAGCACGAGAAGAGTTAAAGTATAAAGACAGTGCAAAGTTGACAGATGCAAAATCAATTGTCGAGTGGTGTAATGCTTTGATGGGTCCAGGTAATGAAGGTACATCTTCAGTTCATAGAATTTTTTGGTTGATGGATGATACTAACATTGCACCATATGAAGACTATTGTACACTAATAGGACCGAGTGAGGTACACTCTTTCCTTAGCTCAAATGCAGGTTCATGGAGTATCGATACATGAAAGATGGCATGCTTTTGTTTTTCATGTACAATGTAAGCTTGTAATGATTGTGAGTCAGGGGAGTGGGTTGACAAATGGTTCATAAGTTATCTTAGCCCACTTCACACGTATCACCCTCTGATGGCATTGGAACTGACATAGATGGAATCATCGGTCAACTTTGACCACGTATCAGATCTAGTTCAACCAAGTGATATATCTACTTTCTTAGTTGTTGAAATTCCATATCGTTATCTTACTTTGTACTGTATTCGTAATGTTGACAAATTTCAAGAGATTTTTTGAACATATAAATGCAAGGCATGTTTATGCAGTTATTGTAGATGAAGACAATGAAGAGGGAACAAACTATTACTTGTGTCATTGTGTTAAGACCAAAAAGAAATTGGAGGCCCCAGTTATAGATGGAGAAAACATCGAATACCCTACATGCTCAGTTGTGGTTTTTGGAACATGGCTTAGAAGGTACCCACATTCAAGAGTTAAACATTTGCTATTTCAGGACTTTGACATGCATCGTAAGATTCTTCATTACTCGAACCTTGTCATGGCATCCAATGTTCATTTGACCAAATATGGGGGTAGACCTTTGAACAAGATGTTATGGAAGGTCCGCGAGTCTGACCATGAGGCGATACTTGACACAATAAAGAGTAGAGCAGACCTAGATGGTTCGTTGGATTAATTTGTAAGTATATGCACATTGGTTCTTATTAATTTATACTTGTATGCACATTAATTTTTTTGATGCCAATGCTATCATCTTATTTTATAGTGATTGGTGCCCCCTTGCAAAAAATGCAGATATATGAGCCATCCAAGAGAATGTCAACCAGAAAAGCAATGCAACATGCTTATTTTGATGCCTGCATGCAACATCTGTAAGTTCCTTCCATCTATTTTTATTTCATTTCCATTTTGGATGCTCTTTCTTTTTCTCTTTTACTTTGCATATTTTAAAGTAAACTACTAAGGGTTGACTGATCTTTTGTTGCAAAAAATGCTGATTTAAGAGCCATCAAAGAGAATCTCTGCCAAAAAAGCAATACAACATACTTATTTTGAAGATTTTGACAAATCTCAATTTTTATTTCAAGCCATTATAAGAGAGCATGTGAAGCTTAGCGAGGGAATCTCAAGTTACTCATTTGAAGTTAACCTCATAATGAGCACCTATGATGTAGACATTTAAAGATAATCTTGAATGTATGAGTGACATTGTAAAAGATCTGAGAGAACGAAGTGCTAGAGGCATTGTAATAAGATTTAATTACATAATGAGATATACTCAAATATTGTAAGGTTGGAGTTCATATTTGGTGTAGTAGCACCTTGTTCTGTAAATGCCTTGAGTAGGAAAATTTGCAAACTTTGAATTTTGAAATGTAAACAGTGTGAAAAAGGTCATATAAAGGTCATGTAAACAATTTGTACACATTTTTCTGCAACTCGTGTGACCAAGCGGACTATTCTAGCACGTCTGAATAGGTATGTTTACGCTAGACATGGTCCTCTTTTGCACCGAAACACGTAGAATCGCTCTGAGCTATGTTCCATCGGATCGATCGCTTAAGGGTCCAAAGTGCAAAATGGCTGCAAACTTCAACATGCTAGTACTCGGATACCGTGACACTTAGAAATTTATCATATAATCCTACAGAAAGGAATTGGGCCCCTCTAGAAAAACCTCTCTCGGTTTTGGCTATCTTGGAGTAGTTTTCTCGTGGCGGCGGATTTTCACTTGATGGAAAAAGTGTCAAATTCAAGCAGTGCAAAGTTGCAAAGTTTGCAAAGTGGTGCAACTTTCGCTCTGCAACTCGTGTGACCAAACTAACTGCTCCAACGCGTCCAAATAGGTATGTTTATGCTAGGCATGGTTTTTTTTCGCACTGAAACACTTGGAATCGCTCCGAGCTACATTCAACCGGATCGATCCCTTAAGGGTCCAAAGTGCAAAATGGCTGCAAACTTCAGCATCCTATTACTTGGATACCGTGACACTTAGAAAATTCTCGTCGGATCCTACAAAAAAGCGTTGGGCCCCTCTAGAAAAATCTCTCAGTTTTGGGTATCTTTGAGTGGTTTTCTCGTGGTGGCAGATTTTCACTTGATGGAAAAAGCATCAAATGCAAGCAGTGCAAAGTTTAAAAGTGGTGAAACTTCCGTTCTGCAACTTGTGTGACCAAGTGGACTATTCCAACATATTCGAATATGTATGTTTACGCTAGGAATGATCCTCTTTTGTACCGAAACACATTGAATCGCTTCGAGCTATGTTCCATCGGATCGATCCCTTAAGGGTCCAAAGTGCAAAATGGCTGCAAACTTCAACATGCTATTACTTCGATACTGTGACACTTAGAAACTTCTCGTCTGATCCTACAGAAATTTGTTAGACCCCTCTAGAAAAACCTCTCTCGGTTTTGGCTATCTTGGAGTGGTTTTCTCGTGGCGGCGGATTTTCACTTGATGGAAAAAGTGTCAAATTCAAGTTGTGCAAAGTTGCAAAGTGGTGCAACTTTTGCTCTGTAACTCATGTGACCAAGCAGACTGTTCCAATGCATCCGAATAGGTATGTTTACGCTAGGCATGGTCCTCTTTCGCACCGAAACACGCGGAATCACTCCGAGCTAAGTTCCACCAGATCGATCCCTATGAACCCCTAAACCTACAAATGCACAAGAGCAACAAAACAAATTAGGTTGTTAGATCAAATGCCTGCAAACAATTATGAGAGATTCCCCATGAAATCCATCTATTTAAACTAAAATTAGGAACATGAAGAACACAAAACAAGAAATTAAATTAAATCCTAATTAAGCTAATAGATTGATGATCACATGGGGGAATTGGTGGAAATGAAGTGTTACAATTTGGCCCTTTCCCAATTCCTAAATTGCAATGTAGATTGATTGAGCAATGGTCAAATCTCTAAAGAGATTTGAGCATAACCTTGTTACAATTTATGAAAATGGTGAGTGATTTGAGTGAGATGGGCAAAATTAGCTCTCAATGTGAAGAGAGTAACTTTACATGAAGGTTGTGGATGAGAAATGAGGAGAGAAGCCTCCAATTTATAACTTTCAATTTGGAAGAGAAAGTGAGATTTGAGCAATGTGGGACTAACTTTCAATCCAATGGTTGAATGCCACATGTCATGATGTGAATGGTTAGTGGCTGTGCACATTTTGGCCAAAGTGCCAATAAATGCATTGAGTTTGAATTTGAATTTGTGAAATTATTTGTTGAAGAGGGAAGGGAAATGGAGTTAATGTCACTTGGCTCAAGGTCAAGGACATGTAAGAGGCTTTAAATGCCTTGTTGGAAGGACCAAGTCCACTTGGACTTTTTGAATTCAAATAAGGGAATATTCCCTTTTGATGCCATGTGAGGGAAACTAGAGAATTAAATAAATCAAAGTAATTGATTTATTGTGCAACTTGCATTCTCTAGAGGATTTTAATGAGAGGGATTAACTTAATCATGGTTTTGATTAATTTAATGAAGAATTAGATGATGTGACAATTTAGACTTAAATTTATGAATTGATTTATGTCAAGAATTGAGAGGAAAAGATTATTAAATAAATGATTTGATTTATTTAACTAAGGAGGAATATATTAGATTAAATCAAATAAGGTTTAATTTATTTAATTTAATAAGAGAACTTTAGAGAATTTAATCAAATAAAATTATTTATTAAATTAAATAGAAATGTAAGGTTAATTAAATTAAATTGATTAATTTAATCACAAGAGGAGGAAGACTTAATTAAATGAATAATGATTCATTAGATTAAGAGACAAGATTATGATGAAATGCTGAGAGTATGATTCAGGAAGAAATGTTGTTAGTAATCAGGATTGAGGGTGCCAAAACGAAATTGTACATTTTCCATGTCTACAATCCCTTAAGGGTCCAAAGTGCGAAATGATTGCAAACTTCAGCATGCTATTACTCAGATACCGTGATGCTTAGGAACTTCTCATCTGATCCTATAGGATTGTGTTGAGCTTGTCTACAAAAACCTCTCTCGGTTTTGGCTATCTCGGAGTGGTTTTCCAATGGTGGCAGATTTTCACTTGATGGAAAAAGTGTCAAATTCAAGCAGTGCAAAGTTGCAAAGTGGTGCAACTTTCGCTCTGCAACTTGTGTGACCAAACTAACTACTCCAACGCGTCTGAATAGGTATTTTTATGCTAGGCATGGTCTTTTTTCGTAATGAAACATGTGGAATCACTCCGAGCTACGTTCCATTGGATCGATCCCTTAAGTGTCCAAAGTGCAAAATGGCTGCAAACTTCAGCATGCTATGACTCGGATACCATGACACTTAGAAAATTCTCGTCTGGTCCTATAGAAAGGCATTGGGCCCCTCTAGAAAAATCTCTCTCGGTTTTGGCTATCTTGGAGTGGTTTTCTCGTAGCAGTGGATTTTCACTTGATGGAAAAAGCATCAAATGCAAGCAGTGCAAAGTTGCAAAGTGGTGCAACTTCCGTTCTGCAACTTGTATGACCAAGAAGACTATTCCAACATGTACGAATATGTATTTTTACACTAGGAATGGTCCTCTTTCACACGGAAACACGTGGAATTGCTCCGAGCTATGTTCCACCAGATCGATCCCTTAAGGGTCCAAAGTGCAAAATGGCTGCAAACTTCAACATGCTATTACCTGGATACCGTGACACTTAGAAAATTATCGTCTGATCCTAAAGAAAGGTGTTGGACCCCTCTAGAAAAACCTCTCTCGGTTTTGGATATCTTGGAGTGGTTTTCTCGTGGCGGCGGATTTTCACTTGATGGAAAAAGTGTTAAATTTAAGCTGTGCAAAGTTGCAAAGTGGTGCAACCTTCGTTCTGCAACTCGTGTGACCAAGCAAACTGTTCCAACATATCCGAATAGGTATGTTTATGCTAGGCATGGTCTTCTTTTGCACTGAAACACGTGGAATCGCTCTGAGCTATGTTCCATCGGATCGATCCCATAAGGGTCCAAAGTGCAAAATGGCTGCAAACTTCAACATGCTATTACTCAGATATCATGACGCTTAGAAATTTATCGTCTGATCCTATAGGATTGCGTTGAGCCTATCTACAAAAATCTCTCTCGATTTTGGCTATCTCAGAGTGGTTTTCTAGTGGTGGCGGATTTTCATTTGATGGAAAAAACATCAAATGCAAGTAGTGCAAAGTTGCAAAGTGGTGCAACTTTTGTTTTGCAACTTGTGTGACCAAGTAGACTGTTTCAACACATCCAAATAGATATTTTTATGCTAGGCATGGTCCTCTTTTGCACCGAAACACGTGGAATCGCTCTGAGCTATGTTCCACCGGATCGATCCCTTCGCTTGGAAGAGTCTAAAGTTGCAAATTTGTAAGTTGCTTAAAGCAAGAAATTTGAAATGATATTGAATGGCCTAGTTAGCAATCATTACATTTAGATGACTCTCATAGAGGTGAGGCACTAGGCCTTCTCGGGAGGTCACCCATTCTAGTATACTCCAGCTCAAGCGCTTAACCACAAAGTTTTTTCCCCAAGGTTAAGCCCACTTAGCTTGCAACCCCATTTGCAAAACCTTCAGCAAGTGTTGTGCCTTATGAAACATTCATTATAGAGCCCCTTTAGCTCATCAATTGATAAGTAGGAGGTATTTTCTACAATGTGTCAAATTGTGATATTGCTATCAGGATTCCATTGAGCAGTCATTTGTAGTATTAGATATAGCTCTAGCTTCTACAATATTGCACATGATTGCAGATAGTTTCAAAGATCTAGATGACATCAATAGTTCACATTACTCAAGAAGGATGAACATCTTAAATACATTTGCGAAAATCAGGACAAGTAACCTTCTTATGGACTTAGGGTTGCAATATTTGATCTACAACATGTTCCACCATTTCTTCAGTAGGATCAATAACACACATGTAATGAAGGTGTGTTTGTAGCCATGAAATATTATGGTTCGAACTATCCAGAAGAGTGATGTTTTATCTCGACCAACCATATCTATACCATGGTTTGTTTGGAAACAAGGATGGGTTCTCTCTTCATTGACATATACATTATTCCTCGATGTGTTCACACCAGTGTTACAAGACTAGGAATCGCCTCAGACTTAACAAGCCATTTTTTGACTTGGACTCGGGCTCGGAGCCCAGACTTGACAAATAGAAAAACCTAATAAATTCAAAGATTTTTAAGGATTTAAAACTTGTTTCATGCACCCTTTAATAAATAAACCTTAAAGACACAATAGCATTGTTGATGGTTAAAATGACACAAACAACATTGAAACAGAATATTTCTACTCTATTTCTCCTGAAAAAGAAAGACTACATGTAGTGGCCTAACTCCCAAGGTCCTGGTAGTTGGTTCTCAACTGTTTGATGTCACTCAATTGGTTCATGCAACTGTAATATTCAAGGGGCCTGTGCTGGTAACAAAGGATTCAAGCTATGACTCTCTTTATCAAAATAGTTCCTATAAATCAATGGGTTTTAAATAAAAGAAAAAGATAGATCAAAGGGGTAAATCAACAAGTATGAATTAAATTTATCTAATATCCAGACATATACTTCTAACAATGAATGTTTTCTCAACTGATCACAAAAATCATAGCCTGACACAACCCACAGTATAACTGTACCATCATATACATCTTAGGTGCTTAATTCAATTCCACTATTCGCATATCACAAGTATTTCCAAGATTTCAAAACAACACACATTCATTCATCATCAAATCTATAGATCAAAAGACTTCAATAACTTTAATTCAATGACAATTTAACAAGATAATCTTTAAACTTGGTTTCTTCTAATGACTTTCATCACATAAGAAACTATCATGCTTCAGCACAATCACTGGCATTCAGGTGGATTATAACTCATTAACCTTATCAAACAACACAATTCAATGTAAACTCCATATTTCATAAACCTGCAATTCTATTAACTGTCAAAAGATCTAAATACAATGTATCTCTGCAAAACTCTATAAAATTCTATCTCCTAGCACTAGGTAAGCCAATCCAATTCTCAATTAGCCGACCCTTACAATGTGATACCCATCTGGTATTTATAGATATACAAAAGAAGTTTGAACTTCACTTCTATCTTAGGCTTTCCAACTTTTTAGGAACAATCAACTTTCTTGGAAACTCAGATCAACTTTGATCTTGAGTTCTTACATTATGCATTCAGTTTGATCTAACAATAGAAGATAGAAAATAGAAGCAAAGAAGTCATGCGCCCTTAAGAATGTCAGTGCTGCATGCATGCAACATGCAAGGAAGAAGAACATTATGCATGCAAGATTTTATGCATGTGAAGCTGGATCCGCTATGAACTCATCATAACTGGTGAAGACTTGTTGTAGCATATCCATATATGGCCCATCAATCCAGTCATCTTCAAATTTGATGCGATCCAACTCAACTGCAGCAAACTCTTTCATACTTTTTACCTTGATCAACTCTCTCCTTGCAGCTTTTATTTCTCCTTTGACTTCTACAAGCCGATCTATCACTAAGTCTCCTCTATCATCTTTCTCCTGCATGAGTCCTTGGAATCTTTCATTCCATTTCTTTCTAACCTGAATCAATGGCATGCCATCTTTGGTCACTACATTCACATCTACAATTATGGCCATAACCGCTTCCAACTCTTCCAACTGCTCAGTTAAATTATTATCTGCTTCATAAATTTCATCCTTATGCTTGCTCAAAAAGCCAGTCCTAAACTTAAGTATACGAGAAGTCTTTTCTACAAAATCTTTGTTATCATCTTCGAGTATAGATTCTTCTAGAAGCGTAGTTAGAGGCAATGTATTTATCTTCTCTAGCTTTTCAATATACTCCTTATACTCTTCTTCTAGTTTTTCAGATGCCTCAATGTATTGATGCATCTCTTTTATTACTCCTTCTGCTTCTTTGTAAGTTTCAAACCCTTTTGTTAAAATCTCTCCTACCTCGCGGTTCACTTTGTCTATCCATTTGTCAACCATCTCCGCCTTACCTCTAACCTGCACCAAATCATCAACCTCCTTTTTGCTTAGCAAAACAGGAGTCTCAATTGCTGCAACCTGTTGTGACCTTGGAGAGGAGACACTCTTCAAGAATGAATGTAATTGATCCAATTGATCCTTAAGCTCATCTTTCTTTTGTTTGTCCTTGATCATTCTTGATTTAGTCATTGAAGCCACCACATCAATCAGATTCATTTGTTGATTTCTAGTGGGTCTTCCCAAATTAACCGTACTCAATTGATAGTCTGTGAGCTGCATATCCCCTACCTCCTTTTCAGTCATAGGCACGACACATTCAACAACTATCTCCCCTTTATCTGTGAGTCTGGTAGAATGCAAAACTTTAGCCTTCTTCTTAGGCCTTTCCTGTTCAATCTCCTTCATCATGTCCTCCCAATTAAGAGGTTGAGGAGGTGTCCTAGCTCTCTTTTGCAAATCTAATTTCTACCATATAGGAGCACTAGGAGCAGTCATCATCATGGAAGAGGAAGCAACAACTGTAGAGGATGGCTGAACATTTACCTCAGGTTGAGAATCAACCTTTGCTTTTTCTTGTTGCTCCTGCAGCACATGCATCTACACCAACTTCTCAGCCTCTTCTCTATCTCTTTTTTCCTTCTCTAACTTCTCTTTCTCTAAGGCCTCTCTTTCCAACCGTTTTGCCTCCAAAGCTTTAAGTTTTGCAGCTTCGGCATCTTCTTCTTTTTGCTTCCTAACTAGCTCTTCAGCCTCTTTTTCTTTCCTTATCTTTTATGATTCTTCCTTTTCTATCCTTTCCATTTCCAAGGCTATCAGTTTCTCTGCCTTTTCCCTTTCTTCTTCAGCTTGCTGTTTCTTTATTAGCTCTTCAACATCTCTCTCCTTTCTTAGAGCTTCAGCTTCTTGTTCTTTCTGTCAAGCCTCCTCTGCAAGCTTCAGTCTAGCAACCAGGGCTTCCTTTTCCCTTTGATTTCTTGCTTTCTCCTCCTCGAGATCATGGATCTTCTGTATTAATTCTAGCTTGTCATTTTCTGCCTTGAACTTGATCTCATGCTCTCGTAGCCTCATTTGCTCCTCCATTTCATCAGCTGCTGTCCTTGTTTCAACTTCTTTTACCTTTAATTGCTGTTGTTGAAGTAGAGCATCAGCTTGTAACTTTGCATCCATTTCCTTTTGCTTCTTCTCAGCAGCCCTTGCATCAGACTCTCTTGTAGCATTTTCAAACTGTTTCCATTGCTCTTCCTGTGTAAGAATCTGCTCAATAGTATGATCTAGAGGCATGTTTTCTTGCAAGTCCTTCTCTGAAAGAGTTTCATCTGAGTCTGTCTCAACTTCTACCAATTCTTCCTCCACTTCTTTTCCTTTAGCAGCTTCAGCCATGGCATAAAGTACTCCTTGAACTTCTTTACTTTCCATTCTTGTGAGTGGGGCTTGTGTAGATGACTCACCCAATGCGGGCATAGAAACAACAGATTCAATTGGAACATCTCCCTCTGGTGTCTCTTCTTTTTCATCGACCACCTCAAGTTCTATTTCTTCAACATTAGGAGGAAAGAATTCCAATGGCTCTTTGGGAGGTGTCTTCCTTTTAATCCTCTTGTACCCTTTACCTTTCTTGAGGATTGGTCCCTGAGGAGCTTGAGTTCTCAACATTAACCATTGCACACTTCTATCCAAGACTGTTCTTCCAATTTTCTTAATATCAATTGTTTCTTCCTCATTCGAGTCTATTGGATCTAAGCTTTTAGTGCCAACATTCAAAGCTTCATATGAGGGATCTAATACAATTCCATCATCCACCAAAGTGTCAGGAATATTTTCTTTAACACCAAGTTCTGACATGAGTGAGACTGATAATCTCTCATAATTCTTCTTCCTCAAGTCATATTCATCCTCCCGATCACACTAAAAATCCTCTAACAAATTAAAATGTCTAGTAAACACTGAAGGTAATAAAGCATACATCTTATTTTTTGGATCAAAATACTTACGAGCTGTATACAATCCCAATTTCAATTGTATCAACTCATTACAAACCACCTTTGCTCCCTTCAAGTGTTGACAACCATATTCCCCCAACTTCATGGGAAATTTATGACATCCTATCTTATGCTTCATCCCAAATCTAGCGTTAACTCCAATGGCTTGATACACAAACTCCATAAGCACTATTCTATTACTGCAACATCTTGGAAGTAAATGGGGATGACCCTCAAAACCAAACAATTTGAAGTATGTAAATTTGGGGTATTGGATGTACCAACTTCCCCATTCAGAAATGAATGCCATAGCTTCTTGACTTAATCTGTATCCTACATCTCCACTCAACTGATTGATAACCACATATAAAAAGGCATCATTGACTCTTCTGAAGTGAGTCTCAGCAACCTGAAGAGATAATTGATCGTAGTGTTCCCATACCTTCCTTTGTCCATCCAAGACTCCCATTATACCTACTCTGTTTAATCCTGGGAAAATCCCCAATCTTGCTACAACATAGACCACATATGAAGTCATAAAGAAAGATTTGGTCTGTCTGACCCTTGTGAGCTGATCATGTATGGCATCAAAAATAATCATTGACCAATCAAACTAGTAATCACCTTGAAAGATTACTTGAATAAAATGAAACATCCATTCCTTGAAGTGGAAGGCATCCCTCTTCCCAAACACTCTGGACAACATTAATATCAAATCAGATATCTCCTTCTTGAAATCTGCCCTCTTTGGTTGGTCTGCCAGCTTGCTTAAAGATTTCTTCTCCGTGCTTAACCATCTTTTATTCAAGTGAGACTTATTGGAATCTCTATGCTTGCTGTATTTCTCCAATGCCTCTGCCTCAATTAGCTGCACCAAATTCTTGGGATCAGGAACATTAAATATGCTTTGGAACATTTGCGGAGTAAGATCTATAATCACATTATTTTGTGAATCCATTCATAATCTTGTAGCTAGATTATAAGTACTGACCACTATCAATATCAACTCCGGACACTGAACTGATAAAGGAAACACAGTGATATGTGCAAGACCGGAGTCAACAATCCTTTGAGTTCTCCCTGTCAAGTTTGCTGGTTCTGCAAAGGTCTCTTCATGTAATTCTTCAAAGCTATACTGGCCCAGATTAGTATCTGTGATATCTGACCAATGTGATTCCACTTTGCTTACTTTTACCACCGGATTCCTATGATCATACCTCAATGTATAAGGCAGTTGTTCTGGTTTCACCTTCTTGATTTTCGGTGCTATTTTTGATGTTCCAGCCGGTTGATTCCTTCGAGCAGCCTCTCCTGACGTTCCTGACATCTCTCAAATCTCTTGCAAGAAAACCTCTAATTAGACTTTTAAATAAATCATCATAAAACATACTTTAAAAACATACCTGTTACACATACATCAGAGTCGGAACCAGACAGAAGCTCAAAACAATCGCTTTTACAAAACTGGCGGACTCGGAGCAAAAACCGATATAGGAACTTCACCAAATAACAAACGGGCTCGGAGTTGGAGTCGGGGAGGTTATGGAAACCGGGATTGGAACAAAAATTTGATTTGGTTTTCTTTGAATTTTACTTTTCATATTCTATTTCCATTTTGCCTCTGCCTCCGATTTGGTTATCATTACTTTGACAAAAGACTTTCCCACTATATGCGGAGCCAGACATGGGATGAAAACGGAACTGAAAACCTTTGCAAACAAAATTCTTAAGTTCAAGATCAGTTTCGATCCCGTCTCTGCCAATTTATCCTATACTTCAAGGAAACCTTTTAGAACTCGGAATCGGAAACGGGATAAAAATGGAATCGATAACCTTTGTAAAAACAAAACTCTTATGTCCATAATCCATTCCAATCCCGCCTCCGCGTATGCTAATCATGACATCATCAAATTTATTCATTTTCAACATAACTTCATGATTAAACCTAGGTCACTATAAAATGGCAAAGGACTTTAAAAACTCTACCCTCATATGACCATGGGGAACAATTGCCTTTTAGGGCCATTTATTTAAATCTTATTTAAAGTAATTGTAGAGACCAACGAAACCCTAATCTAACAAACCTAATAAAACTAGGGCACGGGTTTAAAACCCTACCATTCTACCAAACGACGAAACCCTAATTTAAACAATAAATCTAATTTACCCTAACTCACTATAAAATCTCTAATCTACCTCACGCCATTAAAAAGCTTTAATCTAATCTAATCTACTGCAAATAAAAAATGACACGACACAATCACGATTAAGACATGAAAGCGACGGTGCCCTAAAATAGAAAGAAACGACATGATAAAACAAAACAACAAAGATTTAAAGCAAAACAAACAAGCCAAAACAAGAACCTACTCATTCAATCACATCGATGATCATAAAATTGCTTTAAAACACAATGATTGAACACGCGAGCAGATACAAAGAAAAAACACAACACAACTGCAAATAAACGACGAACAACAAAGATAAAAGACCTACCTCAAATGCAAACAAAGCCAAGCCAACTTTCTGAATCAATTCGCACAAATTATCCCTTCTCTATCTCGATCAATTTGCTCAAACGAACTCTGCTATTGCTCTTCACGTTCTCAAACTTGTAATAATAATAATAATGATCGACTTTAACCCTTAATAAAGAAAAATATGTGAATTTCTACCTACACCAGCAACCACCATTAATGCATTAAAATACAATAAAGGCGGAGTCAAAACTGCAAGAGAATGAACACTGGTCTGCAGTGCAACCTCAGTCAAAAAGTCAACGACAAAAATTGGTGGGGGCGGAACTAAAATGGAAATAGGATCTTAAAATCATAAAATTTCCAAACCTTATTCCCATTTCGGCTCCGCGTCCGACAACTAAAAACAAAACAAAAACAAACACAAAAAGTTAAGTAAAAGACCAACCTAATAAAACAAAACACAAAAATCGAGACAAAACAAACATAAAAAAGTAGTGGAGTCGGGATCGGAATAGAAATTGATTTTACAAATTTTGATAACAACCATCCCAATTCCTACTCCGGCTCCGCTTCTGCTAAAGACCAAAAACAAAGGAAAAGAAAAGACCATCGGGATAGCACCAAAAACAAGCCAAAAAAGAACTTTCAGAACCCGATTCAGCTCCAGTTCCGATTCTGATAGAGAAACCAAAGAAAAACAAAGTATTGGCAAAACTAGACTCCAAACTTTGTTTCAAAAACAACTAAGTACAAAAACACAAAGGGGGACCCATTTTGACCAAGACAAAAGATGGGGTGGTTATGCAAGGCATAACAAGCATCATCAAATAGAAATTACTATGATCCCATACACAAACATACATCAATCACATAAGTATAAGCACAAATTTTAGCTGAAGGAAATAACACATTTAGATATATAAATATTGTGATATTGCTATCAGGATTCAATCGTGTAGTTTTACAAGTCAAACTCATTGATCCATGATTCATCAGTAGTGGTTCACAAGAACCCATCTCTCATGATAATGAATGGTTCATAAGGAGGAAGATAAACCTTCGTACATTTCTTCTATCACAAATGAGATAAGTGCTTGGTTTCATGAAGGTCATGAGACAACCATTAATGGGGAGTGGATACATGAAGAACTGATGGAGAATGATAATGGCTTCAGACCTACTATAAAGGAATTTTTTTTTCGTTTCAATGATGCAAGAGGTTTTTGGTTTCACTACCAAAATGAGCCTATGAAGAATGCATGTGAAACTCCTTTTGACCTTGAGGGTGTTCTTACTCCATCTCAAGGATCATGCATTAAGGATGACATAGATCAATGCTAGGGCTAACCAATTAATAATTATACACATGAATAAGTCAAACATGTACATGTCAATAAGGGAAGTACAAGTACTCAAAAACACGTAAGCCTCAAAAAGTATACACACGAATACATAGTATACACAAATTAAAACAAAGTATATGCACGAATACAAGGTATATGCATGAAAACATGTAAGCCACAAAGTATACACTCGAATACACATAAGTCACAAAGTATACACGTAAGTTGTAAAGTATACACTCGAATACATGTAGCTCATATCTATTGAACCATCAATTTAGAATGAAAATATGGACAAGCATCGATAAAAGATATTTGTATTAACCAAATAGCCATGTAGGAATACATCAATATATATCGATATAAGTATGAAATATATGTACAAAATAGCCATATAGGCTTACGAGAATGCCATCTTGGCATACAATGTCAAATATGTCCAATAAAAAATATGTACAAAATTGCCATGCAGGCATACAACAAAGGACTCTGGAATCAAAAGTCATTGCTCTCCATGCACAAGAAATAAAATCTTTCCCTTTTCTTTTCGCTCGGATGGCGATAGGTCTGTCACTCATTTTTGCTGTGCTCATGGAGTGCTCCTGCTACTCCTCCTAGGGTTTAGTTCATGGTGAAGTTTTAACTATTACAAAAAGAAGTAAAGACATGAATATATAGAAATTACATTATAAAAAATGATATATTTGACAAAATAATCACTTACAGCCATCTCACGATCTCTCTCCACAAGGGAAATATCCTCACACCCATGCTCAGGCGTGCTCAAGCCCTGTATAGACCATACAAATAGACAAAAACTACGTGAATAAATAATGGTTTGATTTTTCACTAACTAACATCTATAACAACAAATGTAAATTAAAATTTACTAATTTGCCTCATACCTCTTCTGTCAGAGCCATTGAGGATTGTATAGTAGATGTCACACCAATATCCATTGCCCTCGTCATATTCAGAGGTGTATCATCTCGCAACAACTAAAAATAAAACAACAAATTATTCAACGTAATCAACGATGTGCATGTATAAACTACACAAATCTATTAAGTACTTGATTCATTAGTTAAACTCTTTATTCTATTACCTGCATAAAGGTTTGAGTAAATCCACCACCACTGGGAAGTGTTCCATCAAAACCTCCAATATTAGTCTGTTCAACATCCAAAATTGCATATTAAATTACCATTCGTAAAACAATGCCATTAATATGCAATAAACTTATAATTGTTTGCTAGTTACATACCCTAGCGATAGGTGTACTACAAAAATAGGTTGGTGGGGGGCCGGTGTATCCAGTTTCAACACTGTGAGCCTGCAATTTTATTAAAATCATAAAACATTTTTAGTTAATCTTGCATTTCAAAATCAAAATTTAATAAATTAAATTCAATGAACACATGCACTAAATTTTACCTGACTATCAATGCCATATGCCTCATGCATAATGTCAGCTGCCCTCTCCATCTCCATAGCTGCAGACGGATCCTGCATACCATTCTCCTGAGGGTCGGTGGGGTCATGTGAACAAGTAGCCCCGCAAGATTGGCACACATGTGTTCAAAGGCAACCACTCAAAGACTCCCCTGGATGGCACTATAGACTAGGGCTAGTATGATGGATGACACTCTAGGTCAAAGTGCTAATTGCCTGCAATGTCTCTACGTCAACACTTTCCACGACGGAAGGCATAACAACGTGCTCATGAGGTGGCCTAGCGAGAGCTCGTCTACCTTGCCATGTAGGATCCGACTGTGCACCAGGTCTATCCTGAGCTGACCCCCCACCTCTCCCCTGTTAATCCCTCATATCAAAATAATTTGGGATTTTGTTCAATATGAACTCACTGTATAGTTTCCTAAGGAAATATTGCGGGACCTTGCAATTGTTGCACGGTGGGTAATCGAAGACCATGTACCACCTATCATAAAATCGGTCCTTCATCTCTTGGTGGTGGCACCAATGGATAGGAAACCTCTTCGCATTGAGGGTAGGATTTTGATTTGTGTGTGGGTCGGTGAATAATGAGCACAAATCACCTTTTGTAATTTTAAATCTTTCACATCCTTGTATGATAGTTTACTTGCATAATAGTCCCTAGCCGCCTACCTCCTATCTTCCCATCCAATTATTTGTTTGCTAATTGAATCTACGTTTGTTAACATATCTTTCAATGAATTTGCTAGGGTCATTCTTTCTGTGGTTGAACCATTTAGATCACTCAACCTATTGATCAAATCCTCAATTTGTTTTTTGTTGTTCTCAATTTCACTCATTAAATTTTGTTGAGTGCCAGGAGGGGGTTGAGTGATTGGTGGAGGAGGATGATGTTGTGGTTGATTTTGATCTTGAGGATTTGGTTGGTCTTCCTGTTGAGGATTTTGAGGGTTTGCAGATTGATTTGCATCTCCTAAAAATTCAAACAAATAGATATCAAATTCAACATAAAACTAACAAATTCAACCTAAAACTAACAAATTCAAAATAAAAACCATAGAATCCTCACCTCTTACAACTCCTCGTCGTTGTGGCACCATCTTTGTGAAAAAATAGGGATTGTTGGTGAAGAAAATCTCCTCCTAGAATGCAAGTGCGATATTTTGGGGTTTTGGCCGCGGGTGCAACAAAAAAACCAATCGAAATGCAAATGAGAGATTTGCATTTGTTTTTTTGCTTTTAACAGTTAATAACGCAAGCGCGTTATAACGCGCTCACGTTATTTGTTTGTATCTACCGAGACCTGACCTAGGTTTAACGGAGACGCGTTATGGTTTTCAACTTTTTTTTTGAGGGTGTCCACGGAATTGCTACCCATTTTCATGCACCTACCCTAGTTGTGAATTATTTTGTTTCATGGTTCTAATCTAGTCAAGTATGTCTATAATTTTTGATGTAAAAAAAACCTTGTTGCTATAGAAGAGGTCTTGAGACCCTTGCTATTGTAGAAGAGGTCTTGAGACCCTTGTTGGTCTGTAAAATAAGATTTGTAATATTTTTCTTGAAGATTGATAGAAAGAGTTTCATTTATAACAAATTGTGTTACTGTGTGTTCCATTTTGTGAAAGTGTTTGTGGGGGATTTCCTTACATCAATTGTTGTTGTTATAAAGTGTGTTGTTGATTTTGAATGTGTGTGAGGGGAGTACCCTTGCCTCATTGATTTGAGGGATATGACCAACATAAAATACAACTAATATAGTATTCTCATTGGTACTAGCAAACAAAATCTAAATCATATATATAAAGAAAAACATCAAAAAGTTATTATCATTATCTTTTCATATGTATTGGGTATAAATTTTTATGCTCTCATTGGTGCCATCTCCACTAACATTCACAACCAAAGTTTTAGAAGGACAAACAATAGCTATATTACTAGTATTAATCCACCCTAAGGCCAAAAATTAAAGCGAAAACCCTTATATTATTATGTATAATCAAATATAAAAAGGAAAAAAAATGAATAATAAAACTTACCCCATACCAAAGTTAGACCATTAAATTTGGACAACCCACATCAAGAATCTAACATGGTAATATGGTGGAATAAAATGGTACAATATCATGGTCAACTCCTTGTTGATTTTCCAAGGCAAGCTTACTATTTATTTAGAAATGGAGTTCGACAATTTGGGGACTTGTGAGACTTTAAATCTTGAGACTTGGTTAATTTGAAAAATACTAAGAATAACATTGATCTAAGTTAAAAATATAAAGGGTTTATTATCTTTGTTAAATCATTGGTTCCCTTTGATCTGGTTATGAAGATATGTACTCCCCTACAATGCAATCCTTTTAAGGATTGGTGGTGGTTGTCCAAGTACTACTTCATGTGTTTTCCTCTTAAAAAGGTCTGCTTGAATCGGCTTCCTCACTTGCCCTTAAATCCCAGATAGAATAAAAAATGGAATTGCGGGTTTTAGGGAAAAACTTGAAGAAAATTGAGTGCTCAAGTCTGGCATTCTAAAATTGAAGCTAACGTTCAAATTTTCTTGGAAAATTTTACATTGCAAGCCACCCATTGGTGACAGGTTGGGATTTATGAGGACCCATTTAGTTAAATGCCCATTTTGTAAGCACATTAAAAGTTTGAAACATATCTTTTGGGACTCCTCCTTGATTAAAAAAAAATAGAAGGTTGTTTTTTCTTATCATCTGGCTATATTTTATCACATTTTTGGTTGGAAAGAAGCCATTTTGGGCTTGGGCCTGCAAAATAATGTTGTTGCTAGTTCCATGCGACAAATTGTTTTATTTAATATATTGAAAAATAGATGCATGGCTATTTTTTTAAACCATAATCTTCATCTGGAAACATAAATGCTAAGGTTCTACTTTGACATCATTATTCAAATTGTTTCTCTATGTTCACAATTGCAGGGAGCTCCCAAAGAAAACACGAAAATCAACAATCACTTGGACAAGATTACATGGAAGATCCTACATCTACACAAAGATGATGTAATTTGTGTTCCAAACAACTGCAAAACATGTTAAAGTTTAGAATATGAAAATGAAAAATCCTACAACTGGTCTATGTTTATGTAATATGATCCATACAACTACAACTTATGTTATAGTTTAGACTTTGATTTGTTTTGTTCTCTCCAGGTTTTTAGTCCAATTTGTTTTGGTTTGTTGAACTGTTGTAATGTTATATCTCCCTCTTGGTAGCCTATTAGTTGCCTTTTTTTGTATTATTATTTTCTTTGTTTCAATATTAAAAAAAAGACTGTAAAATGAAAAGTTTATAAAGGGGAATAAATTTATTGGAACACCTTGCTTGACATCTTAGGGAATTGAAAAAAATTTAAGAAATCAATAGATTTTGAAAACTAGCACTCCTAATAAATAGTTGCTAGAAATGAAATTGTCCAACACATCTAGTTGTAGAGTAACTAGGCAAGAGGGTATATTAGTCATGCACTCTAACTTTGTATCTTTCAAACTCATATGTTATTTCAAATGATAAATTTTTTATAACTTGTCAATTTCATTACCTAAATCTTATGTTTCAAGGTCACACCACTAAATATGATACACATCAACATGTTTTTCTTCATTTACATAAAATAAAAAAATAGTTCAACAATTTTCCATTAAATCAGATACTTGTAATACACCACATAACATTACATGATTTGTTAATTTTTAAATATGACTTCTTTTAAATAAATTATTCCATTTAGTCAACATTAAACACCAAAATCTTATAATATTAAAATACTCAATCTTTGAATATCTCAATGCACCATGTGTTAAACCCTGATCGAGCAACGTAGTAAGATACACTTTTTAATCTGCATTTCTTCGATATAGAAAAAGAAAGATTTTTTAATTTTTGAAGACCTGCATTTCATCTTTTAAATAAGTAGCGTCAGGGCCTATGTGTCAGATGGCAAAAGATGCGAAATACTTTAAATTTCAACAATAAACATATAAAAAACGTGACGAATGTTCAACCATAGCAGTAATTTTCAATTACGTTTAATGATAAAGCCGACAAAGAAAAAGCTTGTCTACACTCTGGCCTATGCCATTGCAGCACATAAGCTCAAAATTTCAATATGTGGTCACAAAAGAAAGAATAAAAGTATCTTGGCAGGCCTGTTACACACTACCCTACAACCAAATTAAATAATCCTCTCCTCCGAATTATAGACCGACAGCCTTCCATTTTTTTCCTACATCATGCTCTTTCACTCTGCAACAACTAGGTAGCCTTTTCAGTCTGCTAAAAAGATTTTGTATGGTGCCCCGATTTGCTTGATCAGTGAGGGCATTTGGCTGTTAAGAAAGAATGGCAGTCAAGCGGCCAAGGTCCATACAGAGTATACAGAGCAAGTCTGTTCTCATGTTTGACAACCCCTCAGAAAACAGATCAGTCTTCAAATATTTTCGTGTGCTGGTTGGATTTAAGTCTGGTAATTATGGCGGAAGTCCTGAAGCAGCAGATGGGTGTTTGAGCCCAACTTCGCCTCTGGATATGAGAAATTATAACAGATATTCGTCAGGCGTAGGCCTTGGAATTCTTGTAGCTCTTGATCATAATGACAACAAAGAGCAAAGCAAGGCCATGCCCATTGTCTCTGTAAAACTGCCGTCTTGGAGTAAATCGGGGAGAGCAAAGGAGAATGGTGGAAGATTATGCAGATGTAAAGAGACGATCTTTGAAGATTCAGGGCCCTCTGCTTTATCCTCCTTTGAACCTGCGAATTTTCTGTACGCTTGTTACCTGTGCAGACGAAAATTGTCCCACCAGAAGGATATATACATGTACAGGTAAGATTTACAATAAAACTTACGCCCAGTCTGTCAATACCTACAGATTTTTACTTCGCTAGGAAATTTTGTAGTGGCTTTTCTCTCTACTGCGTACTCAATGTTAGAAGTACAGTACAGTGTTGTTTTCTCAGATTCAATTTATAGTGCAGTTGATTTCAATTCTTCCATGGCTTTTCATCAGTTTGGCTTTAAATTGTTTTTTTAATGTTTGGATTACGCGAGCTTAACCTAAGCTAGGCGATGGTCACATGGTATCTGAAATTTCCTAGCCAGTGCTGCTGCTGAGAAAATTTTGGTGCTTTTGAAAGTCAAATGGCTCCCTTTGAAACACGTTTCTACTGTTTTATATCTAATTTTTCAGCTCTAACTAACTGTCCGCTTTTCTGAGTTGTACTTCGACATTATGTACAGTCGTGGTTGAAGTAGACCTTTAATTTGTAAAATCCTCTTCCAAATTGTACAAGCCTCTCTCATGGCATACAGCTTTTATGGACGCGAGAATTTGTGTTGAAAATTGATAAGTTATTTTTTCATCAAAGTTTTTTTTTTTTTTGGGTTTTGGATTTAGATCTGTTTAGATTTTGAGGGTGTATTTTTATCATCCGTACTATTTTCTTTTTAATTCTTAAAGTAAAATGAAATTTTTATTTATTAAAAAATTTATTTTTTTATAAGTGTTGTTGGTTCAGGTTTTATGAATTAGAATTCTTTCATGAAAATTTAATCAAATGATTTTTTTTGGTTTAGATGTATATTCTTTCATTTGGGATTGTAAAGTTATATAAGTATCTGTATAGCTGTAGGTTAATACTTAAACAAAAACAACATATTAGGTAACATTTTTTAGAAGTGTAATTGGGTTAGACACCTAACTCATTCTCCATAATACGAGGTGTAAATACCTTAACCCCTGCAGGATTTGAACTTGTGACCTCTCTTTCAAGAGTACAAGTTCTCCACCATTAGGCTAACTTTGTTGTACAAAGATGTTGAGATTTGTTTAGCTGTAGTCTAAATATTTAAGCAAAGAGGACATGCTAAGTAATAACAATTTTAGAAGTGTGATTGGGTCAGGTTTAACTCTGAATGATTTTGATGAATTGGAGTTCCTTTTTCACAATAGTTTAGCCAAGCAGAAACTTTTGATTTATATGTATACTCCAACAAGATATTATAATCGATTATATTAAAACAAAGATGCTGATACTTGTATATTTGTGACCAAAATATTTAAACAAAGAGGACACGTCAAATAATGAATCTTTAAAAGTAGTTTTCTTTTATTTCAAAAGTAATGTTGTTTTATATAAGAATCTGATTGAGTAGTTTTACATTTATAGTTTATTTTTAATCTTTCTTATTTTTGTCCTTTTTTGTGTGATATAATGACATTCGAACTGTAAATTTCAATAATAATATTAGGTTCCCTTTAATTCTGACATTTCATTTCTACGCATTGCAGAGGTGACAAGGCATTTTGCAGCGAGGAATGCAGACATGAGCAGATTGTGAGTGACGAGAGGAAGGAGCGGAGCCCATCTTCCAGTTGTTCTTCATCTTGTTCACCCATATTCACTATCACTCCCATGGCTGCTGCCCTGTACTAGTACTAATACTGTTTGGATTTCCATTATATTTATAGAAAGCACTGTTGGAGAGGCTTACGCGGAATATAAAAGCAGCTCTGCAAGGCATCGTGGAATACTTTGAAAGCTTGGATCGGTGCAATTTTGTAAGAGGGTGATGATGGTTGAGCAGCAATAGAGAATGTAAGGTAGAAGGATGAAATTTCCTGAGGAGGCGCAATGAGCATGGGAAAAATATGTGCATTGAACTGTACCGATTTCTCTGATCCACCAATTTTCTTTCCAGTCTTTGGCTTTCCACTTAGTAGTTAAACCGTTTTCAACACGGGGACACAACAAATGTTTCAGAGTTGAAAAATACAGCTTATACTTTGTATATGAATTTTTACATGTTTTAAATTAGTATATAGATCAAATGTAGGTTAATAAAATGTGAATGTTGTTTGCATTTATAAAATAAAAAAATGTTCTATAATTTATATTTTTTACATGGAATCTCTGTTTGTTTTCATTGTAGGAAAAATATGTTTAATTTAAGGCTAAATAAATTATCAAGTCATTGCTTATTTGAAATTTGTTATTTGTGAGTGTTAAATCAACAATAAATGATACAGTGTTGTAGTAGTACTTTCTTCAATGTAATCATTTAATCCAGGTTTATTGCTGGTTGTAAACATAGTTCTTCACAGAACTTAACCCTCATACTCATTATCTCTACTTGTCCATCTATTTGGGGTGATAGATTATGTTGGAATGAGTTCTATACCATTCAAATGAAATAAATTTTACCCCAAAGAGTTGAGATATCTAACATCTCTATTGCTGACAATATTGTTAGGCAACTAATGTAACTTTAACACTTCTCTCTGAAACATATCAGCAATTTTATATGGTTTATGTTCTAAAGAAATAACATAGAACTGTGCATACTTCATTAGTTTAACCACAACAAAGGGGAAATCTTTCTTTTTGTATCTTAGGGAGGCCTATGATGAAATATATGGATATTGTTTCTTACATTTTGATTTATATAGACAATGGGTGAAACAAGATTGCTAGAAAACATGTATTTTATGTTGTTAATAGATTATGCATTCTCTAATGTGTTTGAGGGCATCCTTCTTCAAGTCCATCCCTAAGAAACTTTCCCTAATTTGTCTATAGGTCTTGTAAAATCTTGGGTGAATCGTTAGCAACGTATCATAAAAAAACCCTTAAAATTATCTCCTTTATTTAGAATTCAAGTAGGAAGATTTTATTTCTATAACAAATGCAACCATCTACTACTAGAAATTTATCTTCCCACACATTCCCATTAATGAGGTTAATAGAAAATGGATTTTAACATATTCTTCCATAATTGTGTCAAATTAGTAGAAACAAGAAAAGTAGATCATAGACTTATTAGAAAGGGTATCGATAACTATATTTATTTTTCTTTTATGTACTCTATGTCAAAATCATAAGCTTGAAGCTTACTTGACTAGTTTTATTGATTATAATTCTATTCAAATTGGTCAAGGAAGAATTTCAAGATATTATGATCTATCTTCACCATAAATCTTTCACAAACCAAATATTGTCAAAACTCGAGACATATATTAGCCATAGCCTCTTTGTCATAAATACAATTTTTATTTTTTTTAATTTTCTTATCTTCAAATGCTATATGATGTTTTAAAACTATACCAAGACAACTCTAGTTCTATCTCCTAAAGCATCACATTATACAACAAATGGTTGTGAAAAATTTGATATAACAAGAAAAAGGCATGAACTCATTACCTCCAATATATTTAATATTTATTGAACCATTTATATCCATAAATTTGTTCTCCATGTTTCTACACTCATTTTTCTCTATAGTTGGTACTTTAATATAAAATACTTGGCCCTTGCTAATACATCTATGACTAGGTTCCCATGGCTCCTTGTAGGAAAACCACATCTTCTTTTGTTTAAGTTTAATTATGTTGTATTCATCTTCATTCTTTATTGTAGGTGGTTGAGGCATGGTCTTCTTTTGATGTGAATATGATCCCTCATTTTAAAAAATTCTCTCATGTTGCCTAAAAGTGGGTGATTTCTGTGGGAATTTTATTTGTAGCATGATGATTCAAGTTCGAGAGCCTTCTTCATCACCTCTAGGGGAGACTTTGGATCAAAATATTTAACTAGACCTTAGAGAGGTTTAGAAAAACCCTCAATAAAGAGGATGGTAATTATTTTCTTGAAACACTAGGCACTATTACATAAGAATTTTAGAATATATTACATGATTATATATTAAACTACTATGCTTCAACTATGCACTCTCTTTGAAGTGAATCTCAAGATCCCTCCTCTTGAATCTATCAATTAATCTCTAGCTAAAATTAGATAACTTGGGTGATCAAACCATAGTACCACCATTCATGAGCTACTCTTTCTAAGTGAAGGGTAGGAAATTTGATGGTCTCGTCCTGATACATCAAAACTAAAGAGAAGTAATTATTTCAATTCTATATCTAAGCATGAGACAAACACTTGTTAGACCCATAAAATAAAGGGACTCTGGTCCTCCCTAACTAATGCTAGAGATCATTATTAATCTAGTTCTAATTTATTCTTGTTATGCCCTACATACACCCCCATTTATTTTGTGCTAAAATGGGTCCCCCTTATTGTATTCATTTTGTTCTTCTTTGTCTTTTTTGTTTTGATATCGAAATTTTTTCTTTCTCGGGCTTTCTTTGTATTTCTTTCGTTGAGTTTCAAAGATCTGGATGAATTTTAGACTTTCTCCATAAAGGTATGACCCCTTTTGGATCTTTGACTATTCAGTCTAATTTTGTTGGTTTCAAGATTCTAAATAGATTTTAGACTTTCCTTTAAACAAGTCCAAATATGTTTAGGAATCTCAATCTTGCTTTGCCCTCTTTTTGTCGAGTTCAGTGTTTCTAAGTATATTTTGGACTTCTTGTCAAAAGGTCATGTAGTGTAGGAAATTGTATACCTTTACAATTTCACACTATGTTTGCATCCCCTTAATCAATTAGACTTAATTAAGGCTTTAATTGACCAAATTATGCATTCCAAAGCCTTATTATTCTTGTTTTCCAAAAAGGAAACCTATATTAAACAATTTCTAACATTAATTAAATTACCTTGGAAACCAAGTGTCTTGGACTTAGGTCCTAGAATGGTGAATGGGTCGCCTTTAAGTCCTATGACCCAAATTTTAATATGTTTTTGATGGAATTTTAATGGTTCAAATTCAAGTTTTAAGTATTGGCTTTTGGAATCTAACTTTTGGGAAATTATATAAAAACCTATAAATACATATTTATTTTATCAATTCAAATCTAATCAACATGATATAACATTAAGGAAACTTTCAAAAGAGAAAATATTATTGTTAAGAGCATTAAAGAGCAGATTTACCAATCATATACAACAACAATCAAGATCATATCATCATGTCAAAGTTCATGCACGTGTTCATGCCATTTTTTGGAGCTAACATCCTGATGTAGGTTTCAAGCATTCAAGAAGGCATTCAATCATCAATCAATCAATCCAGTTCATGCAAGATCCAAGCCTTAGAGTGATGTGTTTCACTTCAATCTTCTAAGGGAAACCATTAAGGGTTTGGTGAGTTGTAACGAGAAAGTGTTCACTCATCAATTCCTTCGTTTTGTCATTATTTCATTATGAAGGTTTAATTACCAAACATGGGGTATGACTAAGGAAAAACACCATTCACCCAAAATAAAATAAAATGCCTCAAAAAAATGGGGTCTCACAGTGATGTTTTTTCATACAATGAACACTACCTTGTTAATGCTATCACATTGATACATTGAAAAGGTAGTGCTCGTTGTATGAAAAAGGGCCTCAAAGAAATGGGGTCTCACAATGATTATAATCACTATGCGACCCCATTTCTTTGAGGCATTTTTTCATACAATGAGCACTACCTTGTCAATGTTACCACATTGACGCATTAACAATGTAGTGCTCATTGTATGAAAAAATGCCTACAAGAAATGGGGTTTCATAGTGATGTATCACTGTGAGACCCCATTTCTTTGAGATATTTTTTCATACAATGAGGGTTTAGGGTACAAGATTGAATGTAGAGTTTAGGGTTTATGCTTATGGTTAAGGGATGATGTTTCAGGTATAGGGATGAGGGTTGAGGGTGTAGGGTTTAGGGTATAGGGATTAGGATTTAAATTATGGGTAAGTGCACTAATCTGTGACACAATTTAGGTGTCAAATTGAAAAAACATGAAATAAGGCATTTGGCGCTCGCCAAATTTGGCAGACGCCAAATGACTAAAAATAAATTTGGCGCTCGCCGAATTTGGCGTGCGCCAAATGTGTTTTTAAACATAAAAAAAAAAAAATCGGGTTTCAAACCCTCATTCTGTCAACCCATGGCTTGAGGAAGAGGATTTCAAGTTTACAACTCACGCTCACCAAATCTCTTCCATTGTTTGCATCCTTAGCTTTCCATTTTCCATGAGGATTCCATCAACATGTCGGAGAGGTCAAAGATTGCAAAGAGGTGTGTATTTTTATTCTATTTATTTGGAATGCAAATTTCATTAGATTTTTATAATAAGAATTTGTTCTAATTCTCATGGAATGAATCTCCACCTCAAAACATTGAGAATTCACAATCACCCCCTCATAAAGAGCCTCCTATACAAGAACAACCCAAAACCCCTCCATCAATTCATCAACATCCTCAAGGAACACAAGAAAATATTCAAAATCAAATTGAAAACAATAAAAGAGACATTCAACAATTAATTGCAAGATTAACCGAGCATGCCGAAACCCACCCTTATAGGAGAGGGATTGCTAAATCATTGAGGTCAATTTTAACTCATGTAGGAGAAATGAGCAAGCAAATAATTTTTTGGTCAAGTAAGAGGCATGAGATGAGACAATTTTATGCTAATGGTTTGTCATATGCAGATGTCAAAAAACTAAAAATTAGCAAAGATAAGTTGTGTGTCCTATTTATAGACCCAAAAATCAATGAACCTTTGTCCCATGCATGCAGGAGGTTCCCCATCCATTGGTGCCACCATGAGTTAACTAAAAAAAAATATTGGGAGCGGTGGTGGATGGTATTTGACCAACCTCCATGCAATAAGGTCATGAGGTGCTGCAATAATTTTTGAGGAAACTTTATTGTGAGTTTGTCCTCAATAAAATTCCAAACTATTTGGACATCTTAGACTTTCGGGGTAGAGGTGGGGGCTCCACACACGATAGACCTGTTGCATGATGTAATCCACGGTTGGCACCGAGAGCCTTGGGCAGAACCATGGTGGAGCATGTCGTTATTCCTTTCATTATTAAGGATAGTGTAGAGGTGGACATGATGAAGTTGATTGGATCACTCACCTAGACTATTTTACAGTGTGTGAGTCCTCTAGTAGAGCCTGGTGTGGAGGAGACGTGTAGGCCCCAAGCTCCACCCCACCATTGTGGCGATTGTGGTGTTGCTTGCATGTGCAATGATCAGGGTGCTCGTGATGCAACTACACAACCTATGCCAGATGCAAAAGGCGATGGATTTGATAGATGATATTTTGAATGATACATTTGACATTGATACTCAAGTAAAATTTAGCAAGTTATTTTAATGTTGTTTATTAAAATATATTTTGAAATTTAAGAATAAATAAATTAGTAGAATTTTGATATGATGAAATTTCAGGGTCGCACTGTTCATGAGGGATGCTCTATTCCTACAGACCCTTATACATTCTCGACGATGAGTCCACAGGTATGCAACTAGTATTGAAGATATTATTATTGCATTTGAATATTTGAATGTTATATTTGAATGTTTGTCTCATAACATGCTTTGGATTTCAAATGATTTCCTGGTGCACCTTCTTCCTCCACACCTCACGATACATATCCTCAAACAATGTACACTTAGGTAGCCTTTATTCATTAATGGTGTTGTAAATCCATGTTAGCTAGTTTTCGTAATTTTGCGTATATACAAATCTAAAAAATTGATGAAACACAAACATTGCATTCAAGTATTCCTTGATCATGTCACATTATGTTCTGCTATATCAACATGATACCTGGGATATTTTTTCATTTGTAGATGTTGATAAGAGATAGCCCTGGTGATGTTGGTGGAACTGTGGACCATGGAGTTACTACAACAATAGCCAATTCTGATCCATTGAGAGAGGTATGGAATAGATTAGTCGATTTGACATTATATTTGTTGTTTTATGGTCTATTATAGAAAAATTTCACGATAATTTTATGTAGTTTAATTTCTATCTCCATGGTTGCTATAGGCGGTTTTCACTCCAGATCGTGGACATGGTGATGCTTGAAATGTGCATGATGACTATATGTATGCGGTAAATGATTATATATTTTGTTATATTCCATTCCACAATTCAATTTCTATGTTTTAACATCTTTACTTTTAATTGTATTAGTTGAAGGTCCAAAGTGAAGAGAGGAGGAGTAGCAAGCATGTTCAAAAGACAAGAGAAGCAACGGTCACTCCATCCAGTCAAATTTTGAAGGCAACACATAAGAGAGAGAGGAGGAGTAGCAAGGGTTTAGGGTTTAGGGTTAAGGGTAGAGGGGAGAGAGATAGAGGGAGTGAGTGAGTGAGAGAGAGAGAGAGACCTAATAGAGAGAGGGGGTGGGAGGGAGAGGCTAGAGAGAGAGAGGGGATAAGGGAGAGTCTCAGATATCTCCTCCCTCTCTCTCTCTCTCACCTCCTCCTACCCTCTCCCTCTCTCATTTCTGCCTCTCTTAGTCACTATATCTCTCCTCTCTACCCCTTAACCCTTAACCCTAAACCCTTAAACCCTCTACTCCTTAACCATCCCTCCCTCTTTCTCTCCCACTCCTCCTCTCTCTCTCCCAAGTCTCTCTCTCCTACCACAGGTCTCCCTCTCTTGGGTCTCTCTCTCACTCACTCACTCCCTCTATCTTTCTCCCCTCTACCATTAACCCTTAATCCTCTATCCTCAACCCTTAAACCCTAAACCATTAAACCTTGAACCCTCTACCCTTAACCCTAAACCCTTAACCCTTATACCCTTAACCCTCCCTCCCTCTATCTCTCTCCAACTCCCTCCCTTCCTCTATCTCTCTCTCTCTCTCTCTCAACCCTCTCCCTCCTACCCCCTCTCCCCCTCTCCCTTTCTTAGGTCTCTCTCCCAGTCACTCCCTTTATCTCTCTCCCCTCTACTTTTAAGCCTAAACCCTAAATCCTTAATCCTTAAACCCTTAAACCCTCTACCCTTAACCATGCCTCCCTCTATCTCTCTCCCACTCCCTCTCTTAAGTCCCTCTCTCAGGTAGAGGGTGAGGGGAGAGATAGAGGAAGTGACTAAGAGAGAGAGATACTTGAGAGAGGGAGAGGGGGTAGGAGGGAGAGGGTTGAGAGAGAGAGAGAGAGATGGATGGAGTGTGAGAGAGATAGAGGGAGGGAGTGTTAAGGGTAGAGGGTAGAAGGGTTAAGGGTAGAGGGTAGAAATTTTAAGCGTTTAGGGTTAAGGGTATATGGGAGAGAGAGAGAGAGGTAGTGAGTGAGAGAGATACCCGAGAGAGGGAGAGGGGGTAGTAGGGAGAGTCTTGAGAGAGAGAGGGAGGGACTGTGAGAGAGATAAAGGGTATAGCATAGATGGTTTAAGGGTTTAAGGGCAGATGAGAGAGACATAGGAGTGAGTGAGTGAGTGAGAGACTTGAAAGAGGGAGAGGGTGTAGGAGGGAGATGGCTGAGAGAGAGAGAGAGGGTAGAGGGTTTAAGGCTTAAGGGTTAAGGGTTTAGGGTAGAGGGGGGAGAGATAAAGGGAGTGAATGAGAAAGAGAGACCTGAGAGAGGGAGAGGGGGTAGGAGGGAGAGAATTGAGAGAGAGAGGGTAGAGGGTTTAATATTTTAGGGTTTAAGGGTTAAGGGTTTAGGGTTAAGGGTATAGGGGGGAGAGATAGAGGGATTTAGTGAGAGAGAGAGAGGGAGGTATTTAGAGAGATAGAGGGTAGAGGGTTAATGGTAGAGGGTAGAGGGTAGAGGATAGAGGGGAGAGAGATAGGAGTGAGTGAGTGAATGAGAGAACTGAGAGAGGAAGAGGGGGTAGGAGGTAGAGTCTTGAGAGAGAGAGGGAGGGAGGGAGTAGGAGAGAGATAGAGGGTAGAGGGTTTCATGGTTTAGAGTTTAAGGGTTAAGGGTAGAGGTGAGAGAGAGAGGAGGAGGAGTGAGAGAGAGAAACCTAAGAGAGGAGAGGGGTAGGAGGGAGATTCTTGAGAGAGAGAGAGGGAGTGAGTGGGAGAGAGATAGAGGGTAGAGGGTTTAAGGGTTTAAGGTTTAAGGTTAGAGGGCTAAGGGTAGAGCAGAGAGATATAGGAGTGAGTGAGTGAATGAGAGATAGAAACTCAAGAGAGACACACTTGAGAGGGAGAGAATTTATTCAGTTATATGGTGGGGGGAGAAGACCTTAGAGAGGGAGTGTGAGAGAGATATATGGAGTGAGAGAGAGAGGGAGGGAGTGGGAGAGAGAGAGAGAGGGGGTAGGAGGGAGAGACTTGAGAGAGAGAGAGGGGGAGGGAGAGGACGTGGGAGGGAGAAACCTAAGAGAGAGAGGGAGAGAGAGGGTGGGAGGGAGACACCTGAGAGAAGGGGAGGGATTCAAAGTGGGAGAGAGTGGTGGGAAGGAGAGACCTAAGAAATTAGGGTGGGAGGTATGTGAGGCCTGATAGAGAGGGATTGTGAGAGAAGGCATTGGAGTGACACTGATTATTGTAGGTAACATGGGAAAGAGTGAGACCCAAGAGAGACAGACTTGAGAGGGAAATAATTTATTCATTTATATGGTGGGGGGGAAGACCTTAGAGAGGGAGTGGGAGAGAGATATATGGAGTGAGAGAGAGAGGGATGGAGGAGAGCGAGAGAGGGGGAGGGAGAGGACATGGGAGGGAGAAACCTAAGAGAGAGAGAGGGTGGGAGGAGACACCCCGAGAGAAGGAGAGGGAGTCAAAGTGGGAGAGAGGGTTGGGAAGGAGAGACCTAAGAAAGTAGGGTGGAAGGTAAGTGAGGCCTGATAGAGAGGGATTGTGAGAGAGGGCATTGGATTGACATTGATTAATGTAGGTAGCATGGGAGGGAGTGAGACCCAAGAGAGACAGACTTGAGAGGGAAAAAAATTATTCAATTATATGATGGGGGGAAGACCTAGAGAGAGTGGAGAGAGAGAGGGAGGAGAGAGAGAGAGGGAGGAGTGGGAGAGATAGAGAGGGGGGTAGGAGGAAGATACTTGAGAGAGAGAGAGGGGGAGGGAGAGGACATGGGAGAGAGAAACCTAAGAGAGAGAGAGGGAGAGAAGGTGGGAGGGAGACACCTGAGAGAAGGAGAGGGAGTCAAAGTGGGAGAGAGGGGTGGAAAGGAGAGAACTAAGAAAGTAGGGTGGGGGGTAAGTGAGGCCTGACAGATAGGGATTGTGAGATAGGGCATTGGAGTGACACTAATTAGTGTAGGTAGCATGGGAGGGAGTGAGATCCAAGAGAGACAAACTTGAGAGGGAAATAATTTATTCAGTTATATGGTGGGGGGGAAGACTTGAGAGAGGGAGTGGGAAAGAGATAGAGGGAGTGAGAGAGAGAGGGAGGGAGTGGGAGAGAGAGAGGGGGGTAGGAGGGGGAGACTTGAGAGAGAGAGAGGGGGTAGGAGGGAGAGACTTGAGAGAGAGAGAGAGAGAGGGGGGAGGGAAAGGGCGTGGGAGGGATAAAATTAAGAGAGAGAGATATGGAGAGAGGGTGGGAGGGAGACACCTAAGAGAAGAAGAGGGAGTCAAAGTGGGAGAGAGGGGGTGGGAAGGAGAGACCTAAGAAATTAGGGTGGGAGATAAGTGAGGCCTAGAAAAGAGGGATTGTGAGAGAGGGCATTGGAGTGACACTATTAGTGTAGGTAGCGTGGGAGGGAGTGAGAACCAAGAGAGACAAACTTGAGAGGGAAATAATTTATTTAGTTATATGGTGGGGGGGGAAACCTTAGAGAGAAAGTGGGAGAGAGATAGAGGGAGTAAGAGAGAGGGAGGGAGTGGGAGAGAGAGAGAGGGGGTAGGAGGGAGAGACTTGAACCCTTAGCCCTCAACCCTTAAACCCTAATCCCTCAACCCCTATACCCTCTTAATACCTCAACCCTCAACCCTTAAACCCGAATCCCTCAACCCCTATACCCTCTTAATCCCTCAACCCTCAAACCTTAACCCTTAAACCCTGATCCCTCAACCCCCATACCCTCTTAATCCCTCAACCCTCAACCCTTAAACCCTAAACCCTCAACCCCTATACCTTGTCAACCCTCAACCCTAATCCCGCAACCCCTCTACAATATTAATCCCTCAACCCTTAACCTTTAGCCCTCAACCCTTAAACCCTAATCCCTCAAACACTATACCCTCATAATCCCTCAACCCTCAACCCTTAATCCTTAAACCCTAATCCCTCAACCCCCATACCCTCTTAATCCCTCAACCCTCAACCCTTAAACCCTAATCCCTAAACCCCTATACCCTCTTAATCCCTCAACCCTTAAACCCTAATTCCTCAACTCTTAACCTTTAACCCTCAACCCTTAAACCCTAATCCCTCAACCCCTATACCCTATCAAACCTCAAACCTTAACCCTTAAACCCTAATCCCTCAACCCCTATACCCTCTTAATCCCTCAACTCCTCAACCCTTAACCCTTAAATCCTAATCCATCAACCCCCATACCCTCTTAATCCCTCAACCCTCAACTCTTAAACCCTAATCCCTCAACCCCTATACCCTTTTAATCCCTCAACCCTCAACCCTTAAACCCTAATCCCTCAACCCCTCTACAATCTTAATCCCTCAACCCTTAACCCTCAACCCTCAACCCTTAAATCCTAATTAGTCAACCCCTCTATAATCTTAATCCCTCAGCCCTTAACCCTTAACCCTTAACCCTCAACCCTTAAACCCTAATCCCTCAACCCCTATACACTCTTAATCCATCAACCCCTCAACCCTTAAACTCTAATCCATCAACCCCCATACCCTCTTAATCCCTCAACCCTCAATCCTTAAACCCTAATCCCTCAACCCCTATACCCTCTTAATCCATCAACCCTCAACCCTTAACCCTTAAACCCTAATCCCTCAACCCTCAACCCTTAAAACCTAATCCGGGTATGTGCAGGATCATGATGGGCCAAACAGTGGCAATGAGAAAAAAATCAAGTTTTGGATCAACTCAAAAACGCGGAATTGCCGAGTTGACTTTTCTAGGTTTGGGTGTCAGTACATTTAGCCGAACCAAAGCCCAAACCTATATTCTACAAATTGGATATTGGATTTGTATCAGATATCTGATTTGTGGAAACATTATATAAAAAACAACCGACTCTTAAAACTTCATTTCTTACAGTTTGCATGCGGGCGCACAAGGCAAAGAGAAAATTCAATATCCGCTTCTATCAGATATCTGATTTCAAAGGTAAGTATTTGGTTTTTTAATGTTGTAATCAATTTTTCAAGTAGATTCTCTTAATTTTAAGTAGTTTTTATGATTTTTTTTTCAAAAATAGGGTTTTCTATTGATTTTTATTAAAAACTAGAGTTTACATTGAATTTTTATTAAAAAATAGAGTTTACATTGAATTTTTATTAAAAAATTAATGTTTTTAAATGGATTTTGATTAAAAACTAGTGTTGTTGATGTATTTATCAAAAAATAGAGTTTGATATGGATTTCTGTGAAAAAGTAGGGTTTTGTTTGGATTTTTATTAAAACTACGGTTTTTTTACAATAATTTCATTTATATTGTGTAATTTCAATTAGATAAATTAGTTTTTAACTTTAATTAGGTATTATGGTTGAGAATGAAAATCCACAAATGCCAAACGCTCTACCACCTCTGCAACCCAATGCTCCACCACCTCCACAACCACCAATTGAAGACTTAATTGGTGAAAATTTGGGGCAATTGAGGGGCATTTGTGAAGTTTATAAGACAATCCCTTGATTGAGAGATATGACAAACACATTGAAAGAAATAATTAAAAATATAGAAACCCTCTCCACCCAACATAATTTCTTTCATTCGTGGTGAGAAGACATGAGGGAATATTATGGATGTGGATTGTCTTATGATGATGTGAAAGATCTCAAAATAACCAAATCCCAAATAGCCTCTTTATTCATTGACCCCCGCACCGGTTTTCCAGTGAATGTTAATAAAAAAAACCTTTCAATAAAATGGTGCATGCATAGGGACATTGTATCTAAATTTTGGGATAATTGGTGTATGGTTTTTGATAAACCACCGAACAATAATTTTGATATACCATTTTACTTTATTAAAAAATTATATGCTGAGTTTGTGTTAGGGTATCATGTCAATTACTTTGACATTAAACCCTTCCAGGGCGTTGGTGGAGGTATGCCCCAGGATAGACTAGGGGCAGTTAGAGTAGTCCCATGCCCAAATGTTCCCCTTCCTTCCTTTCCTCCCCTTCCTCCACCACCTCCAATATATCATCCAAAGATTATCTAGGATGCATCCACATAGACTATTCAAGCTATTCACTCTTTGGGTGGTCATTTGGTTTCACATGCTTCTATAGTAGCTCATCCACATTCTGGTGATGTTGGAGGAGGCTCGAGTGCTGTTCCATCATCCTCCTTAGGTCCACATATTTGTGTTGCACATACTTGCACTATGTGCCACCAGATATGCTTGGGTCCTCTTGTATAGCCCGCTGAGCATCCCTTGGACACTTCTGATTATGACCTCCATGATGTGGACATTATAGATCAGTCACAGGGGAATGGAGTGCACCCTACAAAGTCCTATCCTGCTAGAGAGGGGGATGTTGGAATAGTGACACAAGTAAGATTTAAGTTGTAATTTCATAAATTACATTTGTTTTTAAATGAATATTAATAAGAGATATTATCAAGTACTAATATTTATTTACATGGTCTATTTACTAGTTTATGTCTGAGGAGGAGCTCGCACGGGTGACTGATAGCACCCTTAGGGCCATTTCATTTGGCTTGGACACACACATGCTATATATTTTCACACTCACTCATTTACATTTTATATTATGTACTTGGTTTCATTTGAATTGTCATTAATGAAATTATATAATATATTCATAACTCATATGTTTATCTTATTTTCCTCTTGTAGGAAATACCTACTGCGAGTGAGGTGTAGCCTCGTCCAGACTATGGAGGCACAAATTTAGATAAGGGGGAGGTAGTTGAACTCAAATTGGATTGAATTAATATTTTTAAGATCTTATATTGATTATACATACATCAACATAGATTGGTAGTTTCATATGTACTTGTCAATTTTATTTACAGGCAATTATGAGCTATACAGATTTGTTAAAAAGTGACACACCGCCTAAAGGAGTAGGTATTGGAACACCTCAAGGAGTAGGTGTTGAAACACCTCAAGGAGGAGGTGTTGAAACACCTAAAGGAGATAAAGAAAAAGACCAACCTAAAGAGGTATGTGTATTTTATTTTGTGTTTGGTAAATATGTTCCTATTACCAATAATCGTATGCTAACTTGGATCAATTTTATGTTTTTGTTCACATACATAGATTGGCATTTCAAAAGTTGGTTTGGTATATTCTAGGACTTTTGACCGTTTGAAGAGACGTATATTTTAGGTAATCAAGATTTCAATTTTTAGAATTCAATTAAAATTCAATGTATATTGATTTTGATGTTAATTATTTGATTTTAAATTATATAGATAACTAATCTCAATTGTGGTTTGAATTTTTCTTGTGCAGCTACCTTCAGAGCCAACAAGTGCTTCAAAGAGGCTCCATTTTGATGATCCACTAGTAGTTTAGGATGAGATAGACATTTTGGCATGCAAATTTTGAATACATATTGAGATGGCATATGCCACATTTTGTAAAACTTTGTTTGATTTGGCGTCGATGCCATTTTTGTATATGGAAATACACTTGATTATTGGATAATTTGATATATAGAAGTTGACAATCGAAATTTAATTTGTTCCTCATGTGCATGATTAAACTCTTTAAAATTTTTATCTTGAGCAATGGTTAAATATCAATGTACAATAGCATAAAAAATAATGGTTATATTATGTAGTTTATATTTATATCACTTATTACATTGCATTACACATCTTTCAAAATCAAATTATTAGTTCACATTGCATAACTAACAACTAGATGTTCATAGATGAAAAATATTCAATTACAATATAGTTTTTACAAAGTCAACCTAAGTAGTTATGCAATTACTTCACATTGCATAACTAAAAACTATGAGCAGTTGTCAATTGCATTTGTTTGTCATTGAATTCTATGAGACCAGATTTCTTTGAAGCTTTTTTCAAATAGTCCACTGCCTTGTCTATGCTACCACATTTTTCATACATGATAGCGATCACATTAAGTTGTAATAAATTAAATGATAGCCTATGGATATTTAATTTATACTCATTTGATTTAAATGGATGAGGCCGACCTTCGTTGATATTATTTTGTAATTTATTATTTTCAAGAGAGGTCAAACTCCTTGAAGAGTCACCTTATTTTGTATAAATACAAGGTGATGTTTGTTCATTTCCTCAATCAAGTTCATTCAAAATAATTTTCATTCCAAGCAAAAGTTCACACTTGAGCAGTAATGCTTCATCTTGTAGCAGCATGCCGATTTCAAGGAGAAGTATATTCGATTGTATCTTTGCATATAGGAGAGGTGCTATTATTCATTGTATCAAATTCAGCCATGAGTTGGGCTTGAGTTGTAAGAAGATTTCTTGTTGTGTTTATTGTATTATGTGTTGCATTTTTTTAGTTCTTTTAGTTGTATTCTCTGATCATTAAAACATTAACATGGTATCAGAGTGGGTTTGAAAAAGATCGTGATCAGATTTGTTACTACAACGATACCTCTATCTTAGTCAAGATGGTGAATGGTCTTAAAATTGAGGATAGACTCGAAGGAGCATCAAACTTCACTTCATGGAGATTCAGAATTATGCTCACTTTGGAGGAAAACAAATTGGTTGAGTGTGGAGAGAAAAGTTTCTGAACCTATAGATGAGGAAGAGAAAGTTCAATGGAGGAAGAAAGATATCAAGGCGAAGAGGATCTTAGTTGATTCCATGAAGGACCATATTGTTCCTATCATCTCTAAGTTGAAGATAGTGAGAGAAATGATTAAGAATTTGGAGGAGATGTAGGAGATCAACAACACAAGTCGTGCTCTAGCCTTGAAGCAATAAATTCATCATGTTAAGATGGCAGAAGGAGAATTTTTCATCACCTACTTCATGAAGATTTCTAAATTGAGAGATCAACTCTCTACCATTGGTCATATTGTTGATGACAAGGATTTGACCATGTTGGCTCTTAATGGTCTTCCTTCATCTTGGGAGTCTTACATTCAAGGAATCAACATGAGATCAAAACTTCCCAAGTTTGATCGGTTGAGGGCTAATTGTATTTAAGAAGAGTCAAGGTTGGCTATGAGAGGTATTGGAAAAATCCCTACAAATGAAGACATTCATGTTCTTTCCACTCAATCCTCGAGGATGGAAGGAAAAGGAGGAAAGAAAAGATGATTCAAGAGGAATGGAGATAAAGGGTCAGATGGTGCTCTTACATTCAAGAAGAAGTGGGACCTCTCTCGTGTTCAATGCCTTAGATGTGACAAGTTTGGTCACTATGCAAAGTTTTTCCCTACCAGGGCTAATCAACATGCTTCATTTGCAGATGTGATTGAGATCTCTCCCCAAAATGATTCTAGTGAATTTCTACTCTAGTCATGGGCCTATGTTCAAGCCATGAAGGTCGTGTACTAATCTGAGTGCAAGAGAAGTATTTCGTACTACCACCCTTCAAAATATTTAAGAGATAAGTATTCTATGTTTTGATTTTAATTACCCTTCTAGGCTAAAATTCAACTTGTTGAGTTGTGCAAATCTGACATTATTTGCAGTGTTGCAAGGCCAGATGCTAAATTCTTGAAGTACCTCTTCAGCAACTAAGATCATATTTGCTCAAAGTTAGTAAACTTGGATTTAACATTGGTAGCTCCTCAAACCTATTCATAATAGAGTGATCTGAAGAGGACATCCCTAAATCTCTACAGAGGTGTAAGGTTGCAAAGTGGTGCAACTTTCATTCTCGATATCATACGACCAAATAGAATGTTCCAACACATTTGTATGGGTATGTTTATGCTAGGTATGGTCCTCTTTTGCACCCAAATACGTCGAATCACTCTGAGCTCCATTGGACCGATGATTTCCCTTAAGAGTCCAAATTGCTAAAAGGAAACAATCTTTGAAAAACTATTTCTCAGAAACCGTGATGCTTACAGAATCTTCATCTTACGATATGGGATTGTGTTGGGACCATCTACAATAACCTCTCTTAGTTTTTTCTATCTCGAAGGTGTTTTCCCGTGGTGATGAGTTTTCAGTTGAGGGAAAAGTTGTCAGATGCAAGCAGTGTAAAGTTGCAAAGTGGTGCAAATTTCATTCTCGAACTCGTACAACCAAATAGACTACTCCAACACATTCGGATGGGTAATTTTTATGCTAGGTATGGTCCTCTTTTGGACCCAAATATGCCAAATCACTCTGAGCTACATTGGATAGGCAATTTCCCTTAAGAGTCCAAAGTGCTAAAAGACAACAATCTTTGATGGAATATTTCTCGAAAACCGTGATGCTTACAAAATATTCATCTGAGGATATGAGATTGTGTTGGGACCATCTACAATAACCTCTATTAGTTTTTGCTATCTCAAAGGCGTTTTCCCGTGTTGATGAGTTTTCAGTTGAGGGAAAATTTGTCGAATGCAAGCAGTGTAAAGTTGCAAAGTGGTGCAAATTTCATTCTCGAACTCGTACGACCAAAAAAACTATTCCAAAACATCTAGATGGGTATGTTTATGCTAGGCATGGTCCTCTTTTGCACCCAAATACATTGAATCACTCTGAGCTGCATTGGATCGACAATTTCCCTTAAGAGTCCGAAGTGCTAAAAGGAAACAATCTTTGACAGACTATTTCTTAGAAATCATGATGCTTACAGACTCTTCATCTGAGGATATGGGATTGTGTTGGGACCATCTACAATAACCTCTCTCAGTTTTTCTATCTCGAAGGCATTTTCCTGTGGTGATGAGTTTTTAGTTGAGGGAAAAGTTGCCAAATGCAAGCAGTGTAAAGTTGCAAAGTGGTGCAACTTTCATTCTCAAACTCGTACGGCCAAATCCACTGTTCCAACACATCTAGATGGGTACGTTTATGCTAGTTATGGTCCTCTTTTATGCCCAAATACGCTAAATCACTCTGAGCTGCATTGGACTGGCGATTTCCCTTAAGAGTTCAAAGTGCTAAAAGATATCAATCTTTGACAAACTATTTCTTGGAAAACATGATGCTTACAAACTCTTCATCTAAGGATATGGGATCATGTTGGGACCATCTACAATAACCTCTCTCAATTTTTTCTATCTCGAAGGTGTTTTCCCATGGTGATGAGTTTTCAGTTGAGGGAAAAGTTGCAAAGTGGTGCAAATTTCATTCTCGAACTCGTACGACCAAACAGACTGTTCCAACACTTCTGGATGGGTACTTTTATGCTAGGTATGGTCCTATTTTGCATCCCAATATGCCGAATCACTCCGAGCTACATTGGATCGATGATTTCCCTTAAGAGTCCAAAGTGCTAATGTCAATGAGATGTGAGGGAAAAAAGATTTAAGGTTGGATCAAGATTCTACAAGTCCTATCTCTTGCATCAGAAAAATATTACCCAATCAACTTGAATCAATTACATGGGAAATTGAATTCACATGAACTTTTTACATTTATGTTTTTCAAAAAAGTGGCAAGCCATTGTAATTTGTTATATATAAATAGGAGATATTACAAAACCTGGTTCAAACGAGCATACTGACAGGAAAGAACCAGGAAGAAAACCTCTGGTTGTAGCTCGATTAAGTACAAAAATATTTTTACATTTTAAACATACCCTTTATACAATGCCAGACATTTAACCCGTATTTGAAAAAATATCACTAGATATAGATTATGCCTATACACAGTTATGATCTTTTTACATTGTTTCACATTTCAAAATTCTTTTTTTACAAAATTTTCCTATTTGAGGCATTTAGGGCATAGTCTTCCACAAGAGTAGTATATTGGTGGTTTGGAGTGACAAGCACCTGTACAAACTATCAAGGTAGTAGTTAAACTACATACAATAGAAAATATGCTTTGAATAACCAATCTATATTATTGTAATCTATCACATACCTCTTTGAAAGGATCAGAGTTGGCTATTGTTGCAGCAGGTCCATGATCAATAGTGCTAGGAATATTGCAAAATTTGTCAAATGATAAATCTATATTGTCACAAAAAAAAGATGCTTAGACTTAAAAATCTATATTAATCTAAACAACCTAAATGATGATGAATTGGTAATGCAAACTATAAAAGATGCTTTGAATAACGAATCTATATTATTGTAATCTTTTGTATACCTCTTTGAAAGGATCAGGGATAGCTATTGTTGTAGCAGGTCCATGATCAATCATGCTAGGAATATTGCAAAAAAATTCAAATGATAAATCTATATTGTCACAACAAAAAAGATGCTTAAGCATTGTACCTTCCAATCTTGAATATTCTATTCAAGTGTTCCTGAAGGGTCATCTCTTTTCTTAATAGTATCTAATATTGCTTCATGATCAACATTACTAAGTGTCCATAGTTGTTTTATCTTTGTTTTGGCATGATGCTTCAACAACTTAACATTTGTTGCTATAACAAGGTGTGGATACATGAGAATGGTTTTTTGTTTCTCGTAGTCTTCAAATGCAAGTATGCCATTCTTTCTAATCATGTATTTTAACAACCAAGTTCTTGCAACCACAACTGAACCTTTAGGATATACAAACCTATCATCATCTTCCATCGATTGTGTTAGCTTGTGCTTTACCCGCACACATCGAGCCAACCAATATTCCGATCTCTCTTCATTCACCTGCTGTGCAACAATTGCAAAAACATGTCTTGGATGTAGTAGATCTGAAAGTCGGTTGTAATCAAGTGAACTTTCCATTATGTAATTTTTCATGGATATAGTTTGAGATAAAGGAGTTAGATATTGTGGAACCCACGTATCCAATCACTCACTTGACTCACATTGATCCCACTCACATTGGAGACAACTCTGACAAAAACAAGTCAACTGTTGTGTCCAAATGGTCCATGTGCTTGCATCTGAGCTTTGAAATGAATGCATCTTTGAAGAATATTTGATTGTATGACAATCCAATCTACCTCCCACTGTACCCTCCTCAACCAACCAAAATAATTTTTGCATTGTTGAATCAAGTGTCCCTCCTATGACAATGCTGAAGTACACCAATTAACAATAGAACGTGCATCATTGAATTTTTCTCTTGAAATCTTCAATTTCTCCTTAACTAGAGCTCTCTTTACACATGCACTTGCTCCATCATGCTCCCCTTTCCCATGCCCAGCTTCAAAAAATCTCCAAATATTAGGTACACCCCTCTCTACATGCATTCTACTTAGCCAATAAAACATACAAGCATTCTTGAATTGACCTGTGCAGTTATTTGACCAAATGAGATGTTGGCCCAGTGCTATATCATGCTCCTGCAAGAACTCACAAAAATTCTTGAAACAATGTTTGACATACTCGGATGAGTGAGATCTATCATCACTCATATAAAAATGATACTCTCTGATTATTTTTCGATCCTCCTCTGTACTATCAAGTGCATGTCTAAACGTTATGTGGACAAAAATAGCAATCTGAATGGAATTGTAATACTGAGATTGAACCTCATTTTGTGGTTGCAATGTGTAGTTTTCTGCAAAATCAACCATTGATATAATAGTTCCAATTGGAAAAGAGTCCTTACATACCAAGAATTGCTGATCCAACCATTGAGACCTATGACTATGCCTTGCATATTTGTAGAAAAGATTGTCCTTAAAATCTGAAATAAAATGAGCAACACTACATTCTTTTGTACGCAACTGCCTTTAGAACATTCACCTCCACTCTGCAAAGTATATTTGACTATCTCATATCTCTCTTTCTCAACAAGATTCTTTCCAAATTCATGTTCAAAACCCTCATTCCAAATTCATGTTCGGAACCCTCATGAGAACATTGAAAAAACTTTGAAAATCCACCACATTGTGAGCACTTTGCATTTAAACAATCATTTCTATAGAAAAAGGAACCATCATCCCCAGAACATAAAAATAGATCTAGCAAGTCACTTGATGATTTTAGAAGATGCATTGCACCACACTCTTGCAACATTTCATTAGTATGCAAAGTAGAATGGATATAGAATAATAGTTCATGGTACATTGAAAAATCCACATGGTATTTGCAACAAGTATTATGAATCTTAAGAGGAACACAATAAAATGGCTTCAAACCTTCAAAAGTTCTTTGCGAGATTTCCATATTTGGATGTGTTTGAATAAATTGGTTGAACAACATTGTTTGGCTTGATTCCAAGAAATTTTTAGGATGCGGTGTACGGTCTCAACTGCCAATTCTTAACTTTAAAACATCCTTTGCATTGGGTGATAGTGTAGAGTTATCATGCCAAAATTATTGAATTTCCTTCTTTACATTATCGATTAGTTTTTTTATCAACACGTGGAAGTCTCCCGACAAAATCCCATGTATCATTTTGAAGAGGATCATCTATTCTTCTATTCTTGCAAGTGCTCTATCCAAAGTTTTATGATTTAAGTCAAAATCAATACAGGCTTGTCTCATAAAAAGAGCCTTTTTCAATTGATGGCTTACTAGGGTGGTTGTAATGACTCTTTGAGCAGCTCTCTTATCTTTTTCCTTGTTATTTTTTCCAATAGACTTAAGAGCATTACAAATATTTTTGACAATAATAAAAAAAATTTCGGTCCTCTTGTTCACACGAATCTTCAATTTGGCTAGCAAAGGTCTCATCTTTTGCATCTTTAGCAATTGTACAAAAATTTGGCATTTCTCGGTCAATGTCTTATCGCTAAAATATTGGTTGAAATGTATTCTAGCCCACAACCGAACAATTCATGTTGACCTCTTGCCTTCAAAATTGTTTATAATGTTATCATCAATTTCAACTAACCATTTAGGGGTCCTTGAAGGTCTTGAATTTGGAATATGTGTTTCTTCCACACAAGGTTCTTCATTTATCGTGTAATCTGGTGAAACATAATTTACACTTGCTTCAATATTAAGCTCAACATCTTCATTTCCAACATTTTCACCTTGAACATTTTCAATATCAATTTGAATAATTTCATTCCCAATTTCAATATCATGTTCAACATCTTCAATTCCAACATTTTCATTATCAATTCCAACATTTTCATTATCAATTTCAATGTTTTCATTATCAATTTCAATATTTTCATTCCCAATTTCAATATCATGTTCAACATCTTCAATTCCAACATTTTCACCTTCAAAATTTTCAATATCAATTTGCAAATTTTTATTCCCAATTTCAATATCATGTTCTACATTTTCACCTTGAACATATTCAATTTCCTCTTCACTTGAAAGACCATAGGGCTCAAGTTCACCAATATTTAACATACCTTTTTTTTTCTTCCTATGACCTTCTCTATCTCTTTGTCTATATCCTTGAATTTGTTCTTTTTTCAGGTTTCTCTTACGTTTTTGCTTCTGACGACTGTTGCTCCCCATTATACCAAATGAAAGATGCTAAAAAATCATTATGTATGACAAATTTGAGTACAAGATGATCCAAAAAGTTTATCTTTGTCTCTTCTTGTCTGAAACCGCGCATTTGTCGCCTGCAAAGTGTTGCAAACAGAATGTAGGTTCAGTTGGAATGCACAAAAATGACCCACATGGGGTTTTTCTATGTTCCACAAATCCGATATCTGATATAATAGGATATCTGATTTGTAAAACATATTTTGCAATGGAAATATTTTAGCCCTACACATTGAATTTTCAAAAATCGGATATCCGATTTGTAAAAAACATAGAGGGAGAGAGAGGGAGAGGGAGAGAGGGAGGGAGAGAAGGAGG